>JADGMU010000937.1:0-45390 GCA_016920895.1 Vaccinium myrtillus
TTTCTTGATTAAAAGTGCCCATGATAAAAATCTCGATAGGTAAATCTAACGAGTTAACAGTAGATTTTAGAGAACTTGAAATCAACTATATCACAAAATTTCTTGTACATATGTCATGGCTCATTTGTTTGAAAATGAATGATCCATTGAACTTTGTGTAACGAAAATGCCACTTTATGATTCTAAATATTTTTATGGAGCAACAGCGACATAAATAAATCCGCTTAGTAAAATTTAATTGGCACATGAAAGCATATCTTACGTAGGCCATGTTTGTTTAGTCCCACAAGTTTTGAGAACATGTAATTTAAAGTCTTCGGTTGCAAATTTATATGGAGTTGGTATTTAATTAGGTGGGTTAAGATGATATCAGCTGGGTCATGTACTTTTCGTTACAGATTAAAAAAAAAAAGGGTTCAAAAATTAAAAATTAAAGAGTTCCATAATTAATTAATAAGTCTTGATATATAAAGAGAGGGTCGTTATCTGGGGTTGGGACCATAGAATCTTAGGACGGCCACTGAGTTGGGTTGTGTTTGGGGAATCTAATAAAAAGGTGTTTAGCTATTAGTGGAATTATGGTTTAGTGGCCAGCACGCTGTACAGATATATATGGTCATTTTCATATTTTTGATCTCCATCAACTTTCTTTCGATTGCTTCTTAGAGAGAACTTACCTCATCGGCCCCCACCACGACCTCTTATCAGTCATCTAGGGATGGCAGCAGTTCAGTTCAGTTTGGTTCGGTTTATGTATTAATAAAACTACAATTAAAATCAAAACTTATAACTAAAATTAAAATTGGTATCAAAATAGGCAATTTTCTTTAATTTTATCTAAACCATAAACACAACAAATAAAATTATCGGTTTGGTTTTTCACCAAAAATTGTCAAAATTTTTAATCACCAAACCTTAATGAAAGACAAAAGGGGCTAGAGGAAAAAATTAATAATAAGTACAATCAACAATAGTAAATCTATCTTCCAAACAAGGTAAATTTTTAGAGAGAAATGGGAGGGAGAGAGAGTCGGGACTTAGGATAGAGTGGTCGAGGTCCTAGAGATGAGCCGATGAGAGAGAGTGAGAGAGGCACAAACCCCTAACCCTAAGTTTGGAAGTTGTATAAATTTGATATTTATATAAAAGGTAATTAAATATCTATCCGTTTTTTATACCACGTAGATTTTCATCCCCTTTAATTTACGGGCTTATGTTTTCATCCTCTTATAATGTGGTTTACCATTAATTATTACCCTTTTTTGATATACACACACACAACAAAAAAATAAGGACTTCTGAAAATTTAGTTACTTCTTTTTATGGAAGAAACTTTTGAATGATGTCAATTGCTTCTTTTTAAAGACGTTCAAAAGTTTCCTTGATGCTCTTGCCTAAAATTAAGGAATTTTTAAAATGGCGAATGATACTCTTTTCTAAAATCAAGGAATTTTTGAAATGGTGGAGATTCAAAATTACAGATAATATTGTTTTCAAATTTTAGTCATGTGTTATCATTGAAATTCCTGAACCATGGTAAAATTTTAGTCATGAACCATGGTAAAATTTGACAGATAAAAAAGAAAAGATGTTAAAAATAGTTAACATGATTGAGTCATTATAAAAAGATTATCCAATAACACAAAAAATATGGTAAATCTGTAGTTTAGGGCAACATGGTAATATTGAATTGGTTATGGTAAAAAAATTTGACAGATAGCATAGAAAATATAGTAAAAATAGTTAACATGATTGAGTCATTATAATTATTTCCTTGAACCATGGTAAAATTTGACAGATAACAAAGAAAAGATGGTAAAAATAGTTAACATGATTGAGTCATTATAATTGTTTCCTTAAATCATGGTAAAATACTTGTTCACAATTGTGGTAAAATCATGGGTAATTGTTCTAGGGTCCAGAAGTGGGGACTTATTGGGTCATTTAGTCCATGTTAAAGTTTTACAATGTCTAAGGTCCACAATTTTTTTTATTTTAAATTTAGGTACTTTCAAAGGGTACCCTAGAGTTTAGGTTTTAGGATGCACTTTCCTATTATAGGGTTTTAGTGGTTTAAGCACTTTCATAGGGTACCCTAGGGTTTTAGGCACTTTCATAGGGTACCCTAGGGTTTTAGTGGTTTAAACAATCCGACACATCTCCTAATTAAACAAACAAATCATCTATAAGCAATTTTAATGACCTGCCCAAAGATGCTCATTTGCATTCCAAAATCAAAAAACCATTATTACCCTTTCTTGATTTATATATGTGTGTGTGTAAGGAATTTTGAAATGATGTAAGTAAGGATTTCGGAAATTTTGGTTGATCCTCTTCCCTAAAATCAACCAATTTTTGAAATGTTAGAGTCTTAGAGATTCCAAAAAAGATAAATGGATTTCATCCCTTTATTTCCATTTCGAGGTAATCAGTATTATTGTAGAGTCCTAAATTTTAGAAATTTTGAAAGTTAGTGGGGGAAATTCAAAAGGACCGGGGACGATGGGGAAATTCGGTTTGTTTAATCACCAAAACAACTCTGAATGGGAAATTTTTTTGGGTAGCACATGGGTAGCACATGGTTGAATCTATGTGGTAGCAGAACATTGCATTTGGGCTGTCCAAAAGTGTATTGATTTCTCAGATCGAAACACTCTCTCTCCCCTTTTTCTCTCCTATTTCTCTCTCCATAATCTGGACCGTTCAAAACCGAAATGGACGGCCCAGATCGCCCGACGGGTATCAGCTTAGCACTGAAAATTTGTTCTGCTCCCGGGTGTGGGTGGGTGGGTGGTGTAGCAGGGGCTAAGAAAGTGGCACCTTTTTTGGCCCACGTAAACAAAAGAAAAGCAATGAAAAGGAAAAAGAAAAATACTCTACTTAAGTGGGAACTTCTTTTTAGGGTTTCACATTTGATGAGACTTTCCCCCTCATTTCCTCTCTCTCTCTCTCTCTCTCTCTCTCTCTCTCTCTCTCTCTCTCTCTCTCTCTCTCTCTCTCTGTGCATCTTCTTCTTTAAGTTGGCTTTTTAATGTGGGCTTTTCACAGAGGGAGTTGGCCCCATGACTTATACTTTGGATATTTTAAAGCTTTTGATTTTTGAAAGTTTTTTCTTCTTTAGAGAATTGACGGATGACCGGTTGTCTCTTATATGGGACCGAGTAGTGCAAGTTGGCAACAACAGTAGTGGAGGTTGATTAATATGGGGGCAATCTTTTTGCCGTAAATGTCTTTTTTGCTTTCGATTTTAATTTGGTCTCAATATTTTTGGAGTCGTATATATAATTCTTTTTCTAATTATGCTTCATATAAAAAATAAATGCTTAGAAATAAGTCACACCATGTCAAGTGGATCACATTTTAGGTTTAGGGCATGCATCTTTATAATTAAACTCTTAAATTTTTTTTTTTTTTTATCCATGCCATGCTCCACCTTCAAGCTGCCTAAATGCCTTTGTGATAAAGCTAAAGTACCCTTTGTCTGCAACTTTTTTTTTTGCAGATAATTAGCGATCAAAAACTTTTTCTTCGCCTCTCTTATATTTCAGCTTACAAAAATGAGGACGAGTTGGGTACCCGGAGAGACTCTCTCCTTCTCAACCAAGTTGAACCAAATCCTTTCTCTTGTTGGGCTCGGACGTGCCTTATTTCCCGAAAGGGGCGGCCTAATTTTTAAAGATGGCTCAAGGTAATAAAATCCTTTTTGCTTATAAAAAAAATGGTGGATTCCCGATTGGAATGTTGTGTCATTAGTGCCCTGCCCCATAACATGTATGAATTGAAATATATTGGATTTTCGACGGTGCTCAGATTGATGAAGCTTTTTCTTGTAATGATTAGCTAATGGATTGGATTACTATGCTTACGGCTCATTTGGATGGGTTATGGGGTACCCGGATTAGTTTGAACCTAGATGAGTAATCCCTGGCCTGCCCAGTACTCTTACGTCTTGGTTTGGGAGAGAAAAGGGCACTCAGTAGTTATGCCCCTCTAAAAATAATCTGGTCCAGACCCTCATATTTGTGGACAAACTTGACCCTGTTCATATTTAATCAGCCCGGATAACCTCTCCCTAATCTGGGCCAATCCAACTGTAATTTAGAACTCATGGGCTTTGCTGTCCCTTAAGGGACGGCAGACCTTGCCAACTATGATCTCAGCCGTCCATCTTTGCAATCAATAGTTCAGATTCGCAGTTGCTTTCTTACCGGTCAAAATGCTTTCTTACTGGTAAGAAAGCATCTGTGATCTGAACCATTGATTTTCAAGATGGATGATCCGGATGTGGGTTGACAGGGCCTGCCATCCTTAAGGGACAGTAAAGCCCTCGGGTTCTCTAATTTATCATTATCCCCCCATTTTAACTGCAAAACAAACCAAATAATTTTCTCTCCCTTGTTTTCAAAATCTTTCAAATCAAGTACTATTTTTTCAACCCTTAATAGATATCACATCAATGTGGGTCCCTCCATAAATAATACATTCGTCCGTGTTTGTTGGTCCATTTTGGGGTTTCCAACTTTTTTCGGGAACATCATGATTGTTTTGTTTTCAATCATGATTGATTTGTTTGAGACAAGGGTAAAAAAGTAAAATTGACACAATTTACTTATTGACTTTCAAATATAGACAAACTTTAGGAGACGAAAAAAATTATGTTTGTGGACTAAAAAACATGGACGGGGGAGGATAACAAAGATTGCCATGATTCATAATTGTTTCCCCTTTTTCCACCCCTAGGCCATTTGAAAAAAACTGCAACAAGTGAGTTTAGCCCAACTTTTTGGTATGGTCTTTTTAGTCATTTTTTAAATTAATTTTTAGTAAATTTGGGAATAATTTTTTACATCACGTCATTCGGCTTGACGAGAGATTCGAAAAAGTATAAAAACATAGATCAAAGTTGAAAAAAGTTTATATGAGACGGCAAAAAAAGCGAAAGTTTTTTTTTTTTACGTTTTGGCCTTTTGATTGTTTTTTATTAACTTTTTCAAATTTTGATCTATATTTCTATAATTTTTCGATTCCTTTCATCAAGACAAACTTTATAATGTAAAATTTTGACCTGAATCTAGTGAAAATTAACAAAAACGACCAAAAGACCATGTCAAAAAGTTCCAAAAAATTAATCTTTTTTCTAAAGAAGTAACCACCTAGTTCCAAAAATCTTACTCCTAAAAAGTTAGATCCAATATTTGGATGTCGTTTTAGAGGTGTTGTAAAGAGACACAGAGCTCCCACCTTCATCCACCGACCTTATTCGGTATAAAGTGTTTATTCTCCAACTACCAATCATACAGTGTCACGTATGCTATTGTGGTTAGTATTGTCACCGATTGTTGTGTTCCTAATATTATTGCACGTTACATTCTATGGCTCAATTCGATCGGTTCTCATATTTGTGGATGGCGGTTGGAAAAAGAATCACCTCTAGAGCGGCATTGGTTTTATAACCGAAAATGCTACAGGTACAACAAAGTGGACAACAGCCCCAAAACGACGTCGTTTTGAGGCCAGTTATTAAAAAAAAAAAAAAGAATTGAAAAGTTGAACCCTCTCTCATCCCCTCATCTTCCTCTACCTCTCAGATCGACACCCATCTCCACTCCACCCCTATCCACTCCACCGGCCACCCCATCTCCGAACTCCCTGGTCTCCGGCGACCCCCTCCTAGATACATTTCTACTTGTTACTTTTTTAAGGTTTTTTGTTTTTCAGTTTTTTATTTTAATTTTAGGTGGGATTCTGAAATAGTTTATTGGTAATATTTGGAGCTATGATCACTGGTTTCAAAATTTTGAGGGAAGCAATGAGATGCATCGGTGCTTTGCGGGGAAGCAATGGAAGCAACTTCGAGTCCCTCAAGTTCTCCCAGCTTTGAACTTGAAAACGTATCCAGGAGGTGGTCGCCGGAGAGATGCTCACCGGAGAGGTCTACGCCAGAGATGGGTGTCGCCGGAGACGAGGGAAGTCGGAGATGGGGTGGCCGGTGGAGTGGAGATGCAGTGGCGGCTCGAGGAATTCTCGCGAGGGTGTTCAGAAATTGTATTACGGTCCTCTAGAAATAATAACTGTACATAAAAAAAATTCTACTAATATCGACAATGCCACCAAAAAACAGGAAGTGCCATAGCATTTACTCTATCTTGTGTCTTCTTTTGTAGTAGTGCTATAGACAACTCATTTGCGATTCTCATCGCATTTCTGACCAAGTATAAGCTAAAGGCAAATTCGAAGGAAAGCATTGATTTCTTAACCGAACCAGCTTGACTGCTTGAGCTTGAGCTTTGGGTTAGGTATTCAAAAAGTTTGTGGCGTATTCATTGGGTTGGGTGTTCAAACATTTTGGTTAGGATGTTCAAAATGACAAAAATAATAATAATGATAATTTTTTTTACATGTATTTGCAAAAACAAAAATTTCTGAATGTTCGGGTGACCACTCTCGGCTCAAGTTGGAGCCGCTTCTGTGGAGATGGGTGTCGAGAGATGGAGGAAGATGATGGATGAGAGAGAGA
This sequence comes from Vaccinium myrtillus, assembly GCA_016920895.1. Taxonomy (NCBI): domain Eukaryota; kingdom Viridiplantae; phylum Streptophyta; class Magnoliopsida; order Ericales; family Ericaceae; genus Vaccinium; species Vaccinium myrtillus. The sequence continues at coordinate 6,518 of JADGMU010000937.1, forward strand.
GTTCAACTTTTCGATTCCTTATATATTTTATATATATATATATATATATAGGATAATGATCTAATAAGGGATCCCTTAACCAAAATTTGGTGCGGACCACCCCTTTTTTCACCTTTCCGAGCCAAATTTTGACGATCCGAACCGCTCAATGTTTTAAAAATGCATTTTCCAAGGTCCACGCGGGAAATCTTCAAAAAAAAATACCCGGAAGGGCTTGATCCATGCATTTACCGAAAACTGTATGGACAGTTTTACCGTTACCGACAAATGCATGGATCAAGCCCTTCCGGGTATTTTTTTTTGAAAATTTCCCGCGTGGACCTTGGAAAATGCATTTTTAAAACATTGAGCGGTTCGGATTGTCAAAATTTGGCTCGGAAAGGTGAAAAAAGGGGTGGTCCGCACCAAATTTTGGTTAAGGGATCCCTTATTAGATCATTATCCTATATATACATATAGGAAGACGATCTACTAAGGACTCCCTCAAACAAAAATTCCGTGCGGACCTCACCATTTTTCGACTTTCCGGATCAAATTTTGATGATCCGAGCGTTTTTAACAAAAACTGATCAGATCAAGCCCTTCCGGGTATTTTTTTTTTGAAGATTTTCCGCGTGGACCCTTAAAATTGCATTTTAAAAACATTGAGCGGTTCGGATCGTCAAGATTTGATCCGGAATGGTGAGGTCCGCACGGAATTGTCCTAAGGACTCCCTCAATAGATCATTATCCATATAGGAAGGCGATCTACTAAGGACTCCCTCAAACAAAAATTCCGTGCGGACCTCACCATTTTTCGACTTTCCGGATCAAATATATATAGGTTAAATTCCTAAAACACCCCCTCATCTTTTTCAATTTTTCTAAAACACCCCCTAACCTTTAAAAACGTCCATACGCACCCCCTCATCTATGCAAAATGCAAAACACCCCTTACTCCGTTAACGGAATGACAAAAATGACTATAATACCCTTTATAAACGAGTTGGATACAGATAGGGTTCGTGTAGTCGAATCGGAGGCGGAGAGCGATTCGTGAAGCAAAAGCAGGAGTCCTTGCAATCCTCGTTCCTATATTATCAAAGCTCGAAAAAACTCGGCGGAATTCGCCGTCTTTTCCCTCGCCTTAACCGTACCGGAGACCAAAATGGGGACCACAACCGGAACAGCCCTTTCCTCGGCCAAAGCATTCCTCACGTCTTCCACCACCGCGACGTTTCTCAGAGCCCCCACAGAATGTTCCTGTAACGTTAAAGATCTAGATCGACACGCTTCGATTAAAACCGAGACGCCGCCGTATGACGTAATCGCCCAAGCGTTATCGACGTCGGTTGTTATAGCTTCGACGGCCATTGCTGCTTTTTCCTTCAACCCCATCGAACCGCACTTCCTCGACTGTTCACTTACGGAAGCCAAAATCGAGATGGCGGAAATCGTTGCCTTCTTTGGAAACAACACTCGCCGCTTTCTCTTCGTTTTCGAGGAGGTGGAGGAATGATTCCATGGTTTCTTCTTAAACTCGACGCCTCCGATCTGTAACTTGGTAAACAAATCTCTGATGAAGAACCCCAAGTCTTCTTTGTTACAACTGTTACAGCCCAGTTGAAGGGCAATTTGGTCTGAAAAATGTGCAAATCTCTCAAGTACAAACGGTTATGTAACGGAAGGGGTCAAGATGGGTAACGGTGAAAGATGAGGGGGCCTGTATGGACGATTTTAAAGGTTAGGGGGTGTTTTAGGAAAATTGAAAAAGATGAGGGGGTGTTTTAGGAATTTAACCATATATATATATATATATATACAAAAAACTTCCAATCCAAACTCCCGGATTTTAAAACGTCCGGACCTCCACCTTCCCAAATGTTTTTTGAAAATCCGAAAAAACTGCCCCGATCAAGCCCTTCCGGGTATTTTTTTTTGCCAAATCTTCGCGTTGGACCTTAAAAACACGTTTTAAACACATCTAACGGTTCGGATTTTCAAAAAAAAATTGGGAAGGTGGAGGTCCGGACGTTAGGTCCGTAAATAGTGGTTTGGATAGGAAGGGGTTCCTATATATATATATATATATATATATATATATATGAGTAATGATCTAGTCCGAGAGTCCCGGATCCGGGACTCCACCTTCCCGATATTTTTTTGACGATCCGAACCGTCTAATGTGTTCAAAAGGTGTTTTCAAGGGTCCACGGGAAATCTTTAAAAAAAAATAAGGAAGGGCTTGATCAAGCGTTTGATTTTCGCAAAACTATAAATATACGCTTTTTTGTGAAAATCTTTGATCAAGCCCTTCCCGGTAGTTTTTTTGAAGATTTCTACGTGACCCTTGAAAAACTGGAACTTTGAACACATTGAGCAGCTTTCGGATTACCCAAAAACAATTTTTAAAAGCATCAAAACACCGAAAAACTCTCAATCCGGGATCCTTGACAGGATCGCCGGTGATATATATATACATATACACGAATTATCCTGTCAAGGATCCCGGAAATCCCGGATTGAAGCGTTTTGAAGCATTTAGAAAATGTTTTTGGAAAATCCGAGCCGTCAATGTGTTCAAAAGGTGTTTTCAAGGTCCATGCGGGAAATTTTCAAAAAAAAATACGGAAGGAAGGGCTTGATCCAAGCATTTTTCGCAAAAAATGTACATTTACAGTTTTGCGGAAAAATGCTTGGATCAAGCCCTTCCCGGTATTTTTTTTTGAAGATTTCCCGCGTGGACCTTGGAAAACACCTTTTGAACACATTGGACGGTTCGGATCGTCAAAAAAATATCGGGAAGGTGGAGTCCCGGATTCGGGACTCCCGGACTTGATCGGGCCTCTATATATATATATAATATTAAAGAGGATCGTTAAGTAAGAAGGCAAGAAACAGGCAAGAAACTTACTGGAAATTACTGATTTATTTATGATGGTGGTGGTGGTAGATGAAAGTAGTTTACAGATGGAAGGGAGAGAGATTACAAGAGAGAGGAGAGAGGAGAAGGGAGTTCTAAAAGCCTGCCTTCGAATGGCAGATTACAGCCTTTTATAAGCGCTACGACCTACTGTAGCAGTTACTGTAGATGACGTCATAGATGACGTTTTACAAAATAGCTATTTACTGTAGATGACGTCATGGATGACGTTTTTGCTGCTGTTGTCGTTTTGTGCCGACGATTACTGTTGTTGTCGTCATAGATGACGCTCTACTGATGCTTCTTTTTTCCCTCGGCTCTTTGCATCTTGATTTCAATCATAGAGTCCCAAAGATCCGCCTCAGTAGGGTATGGTTCGGTGTCATTGGGATCTTGAGCCTCACCGGCCAGACACGCAAACTGGCCTTGGTCCCGAGTCGATCTGGAAGGATATTAAATCTGGGAGCTCATGGAAGTGTCGCTCTTGGTATCTGGTTGAGACGAACTGATTCCTTGGAGAGCTAAGTACTGATCCTTAATAATTTCCATAAGCTTAATATCTTGCTCATGATCAGACATATTCGGATTCTGATTTTGAATCATCAACTTTATTTGTTGAACGAAATTTACTGGACCCTGTGAAGGGTTACTGCTTGAGGCCTGTGACATATAATCAGCCTGATACTGCTCTACTGTTTCTTTGATAAATGATAAACATTTATCAGTCTCGAATCGAGACCACCATTTTACAAAGAAATTTCTTTGAATTTGTGGGATACGAAGATGATCTTCGGCTATTTCATAACCCCATTGCCAAATCCAGTTAATTCGGAATTCGGTACAAAACCATAAAAGGTCTTGCCCTTCTGGTGGATTTACCGCTGTTATTCCCTTTAACTTCGGATGATATTTATGCCAATCAGGGAATATTTTCTGAATAATTTCTGGGAAAATTTCAATTTCTGGTGCATGATATTCCCACCAATGGAGAAACCAAGATGGAAATCCAGTTTCTTTCTGCAAAATCTCCGGATTTAAAATGAAGAACCATGAATGGGTTCTTACTGGATTCTGATAATAGAATGCATAGGTCCATGCCCTTGCATAATCCCAATAGTTATACTTTTGCTCATTAATTTTCAATGTTCTGGTTGCAAAAGTTGATAAACCCCATTCCTGAGGATGCATCACCCTGACAATATAACACTTTGAATAGGTGATAGGAGTTCTGCTATTACCATCTTCCAGATAATGATGAGTAATTTGTACTGATGATGTCTCAGTAAGGATGGCCTCATAAATATAACGAGACTTTCCTTCCTGGACAGTATACTGCTGGTTTTGAAGGTACCTCTCTTTAAGGCACCATGGATCCTTCGGATGTAAATTCAGATCACCTTCGGATAATGTGATCAATGGTTCTGTTATGTTCTTTTTAATATATTGAGGTCCTTGTTCAAAGGCCTCTTTTGCTGTTTTCTGCTTTGACTGGCTGGAAGATTCTCCCAGAGTCGGATAATCTGAAAAGGAAAGAGAGACCCTGCCTTTTCCATACTGCTGAGATCCTGTTTTTCTTCCACGGCCACGGCCACGGCCCCGACCACGGTCAGGAGGTTCCATACTGCAAGAAATCATAATCAAATTATGCTCCAGATAAAACCTTTAAGGCCCTATGAAGCCTAGAAAGGGTACAGCTCATATATGCACAATCAGCTTTGTCATCTGGGTGACCATTGTCTTGCAGCTTTTTAATAAATGTTTTAAGCTTAAAGATCCAATAACGGAGATTGATCTTTGTGTAAGGCTGAACTACGGATTGAATCCAAATACGGCTCATTTCTGATTTAATATGTTCACGCTCAGCTTCATCCATGCTGCAAAAATTCCCTAGTTAGAAAGTCGGGTAGGGAATTCTGTTCCCCTTTGATATATTCAATCTCAAAATCAAAGGCAGATAATTCTGATTGCCATCTAGCAAATATTTGTTTAGAAACAAGATTTTTAACATCTTTTGCTAAGATAAATTTAGCAGAGCTGCAATCAATACGGATAAGAAATGTTTGATTAAGCAAATCATCCTGAAATTTAGAAACACATTTGACAATAGAAAGCATTTCTTTCTTAATAGTGGAATAGTTAAGCTGGGCTTTTTTCCACGATCCCGAGGTGAATCTAACTAATTCCTCTTTGTGAGATTGAGGATTCTGCTGTTTAAGGATGCCTCCAAAACCGATGTTAGAGGCGTCAGTCTCAACTACTTTTCGCCAAACTGGATTGGCTAAACATAAGCAAGGCAACTGCTTTGCTTTAAGCTTAATTCTTTTTACTGCTTTAGTATGCTCCTCAGTCCAAGGAGGAGGGGTTTTCTGTAATCGCTGATAAAGTATAGCAGTGTCTTGGGCTAAATTCTGATAATAGTCTGCTATATAGTTTAGACTACCCAAGAATCTCTGGAGTTGAGTTTTCTCTTTAATTTCATCTGGAAATTTGGAGGCAAACTCAATGCTACGGTTAATGGGGATAATAGTTCCTTGATGAATGTTATGACCTAAGAAACGTACAGTTGTCTGGAATAATTTCATCTTTGGGGCAGATAGAACTAAACCATTACGCTTTACTGCCTCTTTCAAAGCTCTAAGGTGCTTGAAATGTTGATCTATAGATGAAGAGAATACAAGAATATCATCTATATAAACAATACAGTAATCAGAATAAGGAGAAAATATTTCATTCATAATATTCTGAAATTCTGATGGGGCATTTTTCAAACCAAATGGCATGACGTTCCATTCATAATGACCAAAAGGAACAACAAATGCAGTTTTATACCGATCCTTTTCTTCAATTTGAATTTGCCAATATCGATTTCAAATCAAATTTAGAAAAGATAATCATGATTGCAACTTTGTCAAGTAAATCTTTTTGTTTGGGATTGGATATCTTATCCATTTCAAAACATCATTTAAAGGTTTATAATTGATAACAAGACGAGGAACTCCTCGTTTTTTTTCGCATTGTTAAAAACATAAAAAGCAGTACAACTCCAAGGAGAATAACTTTTTCTGATTAATTTTTTGTCAAGAAGAGTTTGGATCTCCTTTTTACAAAGCTCCAAATAATCAGATTTCATCTGACTAGGTCGAGCTTTAGTTGGAATGTGCTTTTCGTTAAAATCCTGATCGTAAGGAAGTGAAACAATATGACGTTTCCTTTCCCAAAAAGCATTTTGCGAGATCCTTTGCAAACTTCTTTTAAAAATTGATTTTCAACCTCTTTAACCTTTTCTTGTAAACTTGGAGATTGAAGTTTCGATTAATATCCATAATTTGAATTTCCTTTTGAAGAAAATTCAATTGTTTTTCTTTGTTCAAGAAAACCTTGCAATTCTGAATAATTGGTTCAGGATCGGTAACAAAGGGGTAAGTAATATCGTGATCTTGTATACGACAATAAATGCCATTGGATCAATTTCTTGATTGGCATGATCATATTCAAAAAAGGTGTTCCTAAAATCACTGTTCTTTGCAAGTTCTTAACAAGCAAAAACATAATTGGTAAGCAAGTACCATCATTCTGATTAAAACATCGACAATTTATACTTGAATATGCATCCTATTTCCACGGCGGCGGCGGTTAAGGATTGGACAATTTTCTCAAAATCTTGAGTTGGAACTAATCCTTCCGAATACAATTCATATCAAAGCACCACTATCTACTAAAGCAATTATATCCCTGAATAGTATATTCTTGATTAATCACAAGATTAATCTGGATATACCACTTTTGATGGGTGACTTTCGATACTATTCAAATAGGTTAAAGCTTGAGAAGTTTGAGGCTCTTCTTTAGGTTACGGGCTAATAACGGGTTTTAGACTTAAGCTTTGCTCTAAGCTAGAAAGTCTATTCTTTCTGAGATGTGATACTACCTTGGGCTTCTAATTGAGACATTTTTAAATGTCTTAATTCAAATTAGAGATCGTTGACCTCTTTCTGAAGATCTTGAAGGGTTGCTGGTTTAGAAATACAAGCTCCCTCTAATCGATTAAAAACTTCATTAATACTGTAATATCTGGAGGTATTACTAGGTCTTTCTATTTCATCATTTGAAACAGAAGAACTTAGAGATATCTCAATAATTTTCCTCGGATTTGGGATCTGAATTTTATCAACAAGATCAAGAATTTCTTCTTTGAGATTTTGATAAAACATTTAGACTTAATCCATTGAGATTAGCAAAGACTTTCAGATGATCCTGTTTAGAGATAGAACAGCACTTACCTGTGCAATCTCCAGAAACTTCGGAATCAGAAGAGGAGGAATACTCCAATTCATTAAGCTCGTCGCTATCTGAGTCGGAATCTGACTCATCACTAGAGTTCAAAAGTAATTTCTTGAGTTGCAACGAAGACCTTCATCAATTGAAGTTCTTCCGACTTCTTTTTGGTTAAACATTTGTTGGCATAATGGCCAAACTTTCCACACTTGTAGCACTTGACTTGGTTAAGGCTTCTTCTTGGGTCCAGACGACTTCGTCTTTCCACCCTTGCTACTACGGGCGCGGTTTGGATTTGGAGTACTCCTTATCATAGGTTCTCCGCATGGATTTTCGTTTGTAAGGTTTTGAGATTTTTGAAAGCAGGTTTCTGACGATGTTTCTTAGGATAGTGGTCGGAATATCATAGGCAAACTGTTGACAAAATTCACCAATTTCACGTTTACCAGTGAGATTCTGCTTTTTAAGCTGATACTGTAATTTCATATCATTACAGATAGATAATCCTACTTGAACACAAACACTAATAAGGTGTCCATAGGTACAGCTAACCCACTGAATAATATTTCCAACACTAAGATCCATCAATTTTTGACGAACCTTCTGGGCAAAAAGAGGAGGTAGGCCATCAATAAATTTGGCCTTCCAATGCTCGGAATTAGCATCTTTGCGCTGCATAACCTTGGTAATAAAAACATCCTTATACCACCTAAAATGGGTTAATGAAGGACATCTTAAATTCTGCAATAATTCTCTACCACGTTCTTGACGTTGGTCTACTGCTCCAATAAAATGTAAGATTATGGCTTGAGCAAGGGTATAAACCATATCCTGAACGGACTGCTCCCTAGTTGTAGCTGCTGTTTGCCCTGATGGTGGGTCAATCACCATATCTGTGACAATTTCTGTTTTAACGGCATTAAGAATCTCAGATTGCTGAGCTAACGAAAGATAATTATCCCACCAACCTTTAAGACTTCCAGTAAAACCATTAATAATAAATATAGCGGTATCCTTATCACTATTGTTTGCAGCTTTACAAACACTAGCATACATAAGCATTTTCTGAATAATTCCATAAATCTGGTATTCTGATAAACCATCTATATTCCATTCATAAATGGTTTTGGCACTATAGGCAGTTTGGGTTTGGAAGAAATCTTCTTCCCAAAGAAGATCTTGAGGCGTAGGTCTCTTATAGTAAGTCCTACGAACATTCTCATTTCCTGGCCCCTTGTCTTCATATTCCATTCTATTAATGGTATTTTCCTGCATGTCCTGAAATGATTGTTGGATCTCCCTGAATTTCTTTGAGGATCTACCTCGAATCCGAATAACCTAAGTCAGTGTGACTAAGAGTACTGATATGCAACTTACTATCCATGCGACCTATAAGTTGGTCAATAAATTCAGAATTCTTTTTCTGATTAGAGAATTTAAAATTCTCTAAAGGAATAGGAGGCTTAATATCGGGCTTGGTATCTTTCCCTTCAAAGGAGGTTGCTAAAGAAGTGGAAGGGTTAGTTTTGATAACCTTCGATTTTCAATAAAGCGCTTGAACGTCATGTTCAATACGGATCAAGCTATTTGACCAATAGTCCGCAAACTCATATTAGTAAAATTATTCTGTTTCAATATGCTTTCTTCCTTTGGAAAAGTCTTGGAAAAGTCTACATAAGGAATAGCTTCCAAAATATGTTTTCTTGTTCTCCATTTTAATAGGTTCGGAGGAGGGTGAATCTGATTTTGTAATGAGACCATCAGGCTTACTCATTTTTCAAAATCAAAATCATAATTCTGACTATGGTAGTCTTGATTTTGGTACCAATTTAAAAATCATCTTTTAAAAGGTACTAAAGTTTGACGATGCTCCAAATCTCTATAGAAATGATTTTTGATAAAATTACATTCCAAATTATCAAACTTGGTAAAATACAGTTTCTAAACTCATGATGTTCGGAGACATAAATTCCCTCTTGATAAGCAAACGAATAGGAGAATTGGGAGAATAATCCATAAAACTAAATATGAAAGGCCATTTGAATCTTTGTTGGTGAGTCGCGCTTTTTGCTCTCACTAGTATCGTAAATTCCATGAGGGATGTTGTTCGAAATGCGGATTCCTTCTATATGGGATTCAAGCGGTTCATTCGGAACTTCGTTGGGGTTGGTTCGGTGTTTGGCATACGAGTGTCTAGAAGTAGTTGGGTATGAAACCTTGTAAGGAGGAAAGCTGTTTCTAGAAGAAACGCTTCTTGATGGTAGAGAAAATACGGCTAACCATATCGGGGGTAAACCTAATTTCTACATCTCCTTCTATTTGTTTGGACAATTTGATCCACTTGACTACTGATTATGGGTTGTGGTGCTACCGCGTTTGGTATGGTCCAGTTGGTAGGGAAGTTTACTTCATCCCAGTCAATTAACCTGGGTACTGCAACGTTGGTGGTTAAAAGGTTGCTTTCAACAACAACTGTTTTTCCTGGATCACTACGCAAAATAGCATTAGGACACATAGTATTAATAACCGTAATGAATACGATAGATTACCGCAACAGATTTCGAGATCTGGGGGAAGTTATATCCTGTGTTTGGATATGCAAGTTTGACTTCAAACAAATTTCTATCGTCAGAGATAGAGCAAGGTTAGGATAAACATTGAAATATACTGGTCCATGACATAAACTAGTCTGAACAATCCCCATAAGAGAGGATTTCCAATCATTACATCTAGCATCACGTAAATCTGCTTGAATACTGGAATTTAATCCTGGTAGAGTTAATGGTTTAAAAGCAACTTGAATTAAACCAATATGCAAATACTTATATTTATGCAAGTACCGCTGAATATCTTTCAAGCACAATAATTTAATTGTTTTATCATTTGTGTCAAGACAAATGGTCTGTTCTGATGTCTTAACAGCATTCTTACTGATGAAATCAAAAAGACCCAATTTGTAAATCCTTTTGGGTTCTACTTCGGGTATTGTCCACTGATTAAGCTGTTGAGCCTGAGAGTACTCAACAATTTCTTCATTTTTTACTGATATAGAAGATCTATCTAAAGATAGGGTAGACATGATAAAAGCGTTAATTCATATATGAATGAAGTTAGAACGAATAGTTTCAATAATTAAATCATATATCATCGTTGATAAATATGTTTATTATGATATCATACAATAGATCTCAGACATACCCATCTGTCAACGGTTTACAAGTCAAGGCCAACAATTCCCTTTACGGGACCTAGTGACACACAAAACCTCAACGCGACTTGGGTGAGGAACATATGCCTCAGATCCATTGTAGATAACAACCAAACATATTTAACAATGAGATACATGGTTTAAAGACGAACTATTGACACCATATATATATATATATATATATATGTATATATGTATGTATTGTTAAACAACTGACCCCAAAACGACGTCGTTTTGGGGTTTTTGTCCTCTTTGTTGTACCTGTAGCATTTTCGTTTTGCAACTAATCCACAAGCATTAGTAATATTTCTGATAAGCCCCAAATGTTGTATATATCCGGGCTTATCTCGCTCGTTGTAATCACACACACGTGCATTTTGTGCTTTTATACGATTGATTTTGCGCGAGTTGTGTTTTTGATGAGTTTCAGAAAATCGGAGCTAAAAGGTGTGTCCAAAGCTCCAAATAATCCCCGGTTGAATCCGGAAGTACCCAAGGTCCCGCAATGCCGTGGAGGACAATCGCCGAAGCTTAGAAGTCGATTCAAGAAGCTTTGGAAGGTTCAAGGAAGGCCCGGAACAAAAGAACAAGAAATTTGGAGTTATGAGCCTCGAGAAAATCTGACCAACTGATAGAAAAAGGCTCATTACTTTCAAGATATAAAGGCTATGAATATGAGGTTAATTGGGTTAGAAAGTAGACTCATAGAGCTTTCCAACGGTTCAAGAAACGCCTCATTCCGAGTTCGGACGAAGCCGGGGCGTGCCCGCGAAGTTGGGATCAAGACAAAGAAAAATCTCAGAATTTTACTCTTTCAACCGGTAGAAGCTTTTTGCTCGACCGGTTGAAGCTGAACAGAAGGTTTTTCAACCGGTAGAAGCTTTTTGCTCGACCGGTTGAAGCTGCACTTTTCTGCAATTTTGAGCCCGATCTTATGGCGATTTTTGTCAGATTTTAAGTTGCTTTAATATCTTCCATTTATGGAAACTTTCCACTTATAGTATGTTTTTGGGATAATTAGCCAATGTAAAGGGTTTTAAGTATAAATACCCTCCTCCCTCCTCTCTCCTATCCTCTCCCTCCTTAGTCTAGTTTTTGCTCCTCCATTGGAGGATTTTTAAGCTCTCTCTCTAGTTTTTCTCAAGTAAGTTTTCATTTCCCGTTTATTTACCGTGTATTAAACTTGTTCCTCGTGGTTAGTTCTTTCCATTTATGTAGTTTATTTTCAATTCCCTCAAGTATTTAGTGTTCATGTTTTTCTTGCTATTTCCTTAGTAAACTCTTGTTTTTGGAAGTTGTTTGATAATTTCTCAAGTGTTAATGTTGTAGGCTAACCTAGGATCTTCATTAAAAATCGGGTTTTAAGTTTATTAAGCATGTTTTTAGTTTTCTTCCAAATTCTAGACTTGTTTTCTAGCACAATGTGTGAGTAGTTTCAATAGGCTTAGTCATGGGGTGATTAACACTCCATGACTTGGGTTTTATCTGTCCATCTCGTGTATGTGGCATACACCGCTTGTTTACCGAAAATTTGGGGTTTCACTTTTATGTACCAAAGAGTGGGTTTGTTAATCCTTTTGATCACCCGTAGCCAGGAGCTTGACTACTTGGCACGGGTGATGCTTTGGGCGATGTCAACTCATTTGTTTGCAAAATGTCTCGAAAACCCCTAATCTTTGGTAAACACATTTTTCTAGTAAAGGTTTTAAATTCTAAATCTTCCGTTCGGGGGCATTTAACGATGCCCCGAGCCGGTAATCAAGAGGGGATGGATTAACCCGAGTCATGGTAGTTAACTACCCCTAGACTACGCCTTAGTTTTAATTAGTCTTTTTAATTCCGAGTCATTCTCGAAGTCGAGAGAATTCCACCACCAAACAAAATCACAAAAGCCAAGTTTGCCGCTTTAAGGCTAAAAACCTACACTTGCAAGACAACTCTCACGCCGGGTGCGTTCGGTCCCTGTGGATTCGACCCGGACTTACCGGTATCATGCTGCCGTCGACTTGAACCCTACGCTTGGGGTAATAGTTTTGGAATACAATCCAAGGGCGCAAGCAATTTCCATACATTATTTTTAATTTCTTCACACTAAATTAAAGATCTCAATTAGCTCTTTAATTTAGTATGAAAAATTCAAAAAAATTATGAACGAAAGTATTTTATTTCTAATCTAAAATTGCACGTCTATCTTCTCGCACGACAGAAGGAGTTATATATAGTATTAACCTTAACATTGGAAACCCAAGGGGTTGGCAAATTAAGTGGCTGAGAAAACAATAAGTGTTTGATCATGTGGTCACATGTTCGAATGTACACGGAGGCCAATCATCCCAAATCGTGAGCCACTAGGGGTTATACACAGTCGTTACCTTCATAGCCCAAAATTAATCGAGCAGCGCTCAAGCTGGTCCAGACATCCGATTGTAGAAAAATTAAAAAAAGAAAACCTTTACGTTTTATATATCTATTCCAACTGTCTTACCACAATTATGTAGATACGAGGGAGGGTTGAGAGTCTATTCTCTGCCTCAATTTGTTGTGGGATCTTCAGAGGAGATGACTCATCATTCTTTTTACAGGTTAACGAAATTACGAAAGTCTCTCCTAATCAATGCAGTGCAATGGGCACATTTTCTAGCTAAATTAACATATCTTTTTTTTTTTCCCCTCTTCTTTTCTTTTTTCTCTCTCTTGGTTTCATTGTTTTTTTTTTATCAACTCTCTTGGTTTCATTGTTGCGTGCCATGTTGGCACCTTGTTATGAAACCTCTTTGTTTTCTCATTCCTCGATGTACTCTTATTGAGTTTTTATAAAATTCTTCTTTGCTGATCCAAAAAAAATATGTTCAGTAGCAACAATATCTCAACTTTTTAGTAATTATTTAAATAGTCCCGAACCACTAACACATGTGCTTCAGATCCCTTTAGCACCACATTTTACTTGGGGTCCGTACACGTAGTTGTGAGTGCCACAAGAATGTTTGGTACTAAAGTGATCCGGAGCACCACGTAGTGGTGCGGGAGTATCAGTTAAACCATGTTATTGTTAATATATCACTTAAACTCTCTACAATAACAACCCCTTATCATACAAATTGTTATTGTAACCCATGAAAAACACAGAAATGGTAAATTACATCTTTCATCCCTAAACTTTTTCTCTTATTTCAATTTGCTCTATGCACTTCGAGTGATGCTGATTTCAACCCTGAACTTTAGCTTCGGTGTCTAATTGATGCGACAATCATGGGCATCCGGATTTTAAAGATCGTGAACTTTAGAACAATAGATGATAGAACAATAGGATTTTAGGGAGGGCAAAAAATTTATTCTTATGCTTATGTTAATCGAATTAATCATAGATGATAGAAAAATAGGATTTTAGGAAGGGGCAAAACTTTATTCTTCTGTTTATATAAGAATATTAGTTAAATTACTCAAATCACAGTTGGATATATAATTGCTAGCATTATATAATTTGAAGGAAATAACACTACCGGAAGATTTTAATGACTCATTTTATTTTTTCACCTTCAGATAAGGTCTCAGTTGTAATTTTTTTCCCCTCCCTTTCTTTTTATGTGTTTTGCCTACCTAGTTGTAATCATTATTTCGTAAACACTACTTCTTGCCTAAATCCAACGTGTGGATGTAATAATCACCGGACGTCCGGAATAGTTGACTAATCTTGAAATTTTGAGGTTAACGATTAGACGTACGTACATAATTTAAGTGGTCAAAAGAGTTTTTGTTGGCGGTGGTTTTGTTTAATTGATTTTTACCACAGTCCGAAACAACTTTTGATTAAGATGCATCAGCATCCCCAAGAGACTCAATAAATTACTATTAGAGCTAATTTACAAAGCCAAAACAACAAATAGGTCAGACTTTTGTATACTATTTTCTTGTTCAACCACTCCCCGTAGGTTATGTTCCGTTCTGTCGTTACTCATTTTCCTTTCACGTCGCAAATAATTCAAGGTTTTGTTTTGCATTTTCTCTTGCTTCTTTAAAAATTCAAGATCTTAACACAAATTAAGCCATTGGGACATTAACCATAATCCACCCTGTAATGAGTTTTGAAGATTTGTTCAGGCTTGGACGCCCAAACTTCAGCATCATAGACTGCTTTCAATTCAATTTGGTCTGATACCACTTCTCTTTCAATTTCCACAGCTTTTAACGACAGGTGTGAATACCAGTTTGGGCAACTCCCGCTCGGGACGGGTCACTACGGTCCGGGCGCTTGGCATTCTTGTATATGATAGTGCGGCTTATTCTTTGCAACGGAACATAATGATAAACGATGATGCTTTGGACATAGTATCCGGATACTGACACAGATTCAGATATATCTGCATTAGAATGTTTGTCCCTACCACTGCTCAAATCTTGGAAATGTACAAACGCTCTAATTCATACAATTAAAACATACAAAAATTAAAAGAGCGGGAGAGAAAAGGAAAGTACCGGCACGTAAATTCACCTGCCCTGGTAAACACTCAAGGTATGTACATTTATACACATTTCTCTCTGGCTATATCTACATTATTGATCCATTATTTACAATTACATAAGGACCATGAAGAGTACTTTTTGGACTTTCCTCCAAGACCCTACAAATTTACAGAAAAAAATCTACACCACCTACTTTTCAGCAAATTTAGAGCCTATTATTTTTATAACTAAGGCATCCTTACAGGGAATTTGCTTTGAATTTTATTGGGATTCCCGTTAGTGGACAGTGAACTTGATCTCCTAAGATTAGTCAAGGTGTACTATAATCTCTATACATGGTTAAGCGGTCCGATTGGGAATGACTGAACAAACAGAGAAGGATCTTCCCCTATCCTGATAAGCTTTTGCTACCCAAAGCAACACTAAAACCACCATAATGATGGAAAGACAAAGCACAGAGAGCCATAGCCTTCGAGTCGCGGCTCTAAATGGTTTGCATTGATGCAAAACGACGTTAGAGAATGTTTCCTTCACAAAGGAGCATTGAATCAAGTTTTGCAAATCAGGAAATATGTTTATCAAGTCCTGAATTGCAGAACTATATGCCCAGACAAGGAGATATGAGGACTCTGGGATAAATCTCCCTTTGCTTTCGCAGTTTGTTGTGGTGTTGTCTTTGTAACAAGTGAATCTTGAAAGGACCTGCATATGGACATGTAGCGAAAAAGAGTGAGCTTTCTGTTCGTTTTCGGTTTCTTATCTAGTGTTTTCGTTTTCTGTTTTCACAAACTGATTAGAACAAGTGGCAGTCCAATTCTATGATTAATTGGACCGGTCGAAACCTCAGGGGCCCAAACAGCTTTTAATCGGCCCAAACTTGGTGAACTGAAGTAGAATGGCGTTGCGGTCAAGACTCACAATCCTAAGTCGTGACTAATGGTGGATTTCGGCCTAATTCCATTATTTTTAGGCCCTTAATTGGATGTTTTTGCTGTTTTAAGAAATGTTGTTTCAATTACTCTTAGTGAATAATTAACTAATCTCTTTCTCTCGTGAATTCTGCTCCGTCATAAACCAAAAGAGAACCGTGGGTGGAGTCACTTACACCAGGCAAGGCACCAATTGGAATGGAATCCTTTGAGCAATTTTGAGGTGCATAGCTGAAATTGGGGGCACCTGAGAAAGGGTCACAAATCTTCTTAACTCTAAAAGAACCATCATCTTGTTCTTCTTGTAACCGAATTAAATCACTAAATTGGCCTATTTTGGAATTTAACTGCAAAAGGAAGAAACTTCATTAGTATAATGTTACCAAAAGCAAGTGAAAATGTATTTGGTATTTAGCAATTGCATTACCTCTTCTATGGAATTATGAACAGTATGACCAATCTCCACCAATACATTGTCTGCATTTGAGGAATTGGAACAGGGAAGTACTGCGCTGAGACTGTTATTCTGAGGGTTTTGTTCATAATTTTCGAGGGCCGAACAAGTGTCTTCTGCAAAACTGGATATTCAAACAAAAGATCGCGCCAAAACTGTGCTTGTTTAAGTTCTGTTTCACGATTAACTTTTCAAAACACAAAGACTCGTCGGTTACATTACATATAGGTATGTTTCTGGGCGAAAACATTTTATACTCACGTGTGAAAGAAGAAATCAAAGCCGGTCAGAAACCAACATAGAGTAGTAAGGATCCAGCAGAGAAGAAGCAAACTGAAATTAAAGAGAAAATAGGATTGACATGAGACAGGACTGCATGGAAAATATTCAGATATCAACCAAACATACAATCTAATTTAACTTACATGACAAATCCAGGTTGCCAATGGAAGAAAAGCAGAACTGATCAGCCAAAGCAGCAACTCGTTAGTCTAACCAAGTATTGTTTCACAAGTTAATTGGCAGAATATGTTACAACGCTTAACCATGTCAATTTGAGAAAATAAAGGTAGGACCACGACACTGCTAATATCAGGAATTTGAAGTTGTAATAAGGGAAGATGCCACAATGTTACCCCCTTGTTGTAACAAAAACCATTAAACCATTAGAAGGCGTAACATAAACCATTAGAAGGCGTAACATAAACCATTAGAAGGCATAACATTTTAACCATTAGAAGGCGTAACATTCTTCAAAATGGCATGACAAGTTATGACTCACTTGTTTTGTGGTGTCCCCAAGCATATCATAAACCATTAGAAGCCATAACATTAACCATTAGAAGGCGTAACATGTTACGATTGAGATACACCATTAAAGGGAGGATCACGACACTGCTATTACTCCTTTGATACCTCAAAAAATGTAGAAATTTTCCTAGACCTTTTAGCAAAATTTGTGAGTCCACCAAGGCTTTTATACCCACAATTTGTTGAAGAATATGATTTTCATGATTTGAATTCACTTCAACATCACATGTCAAGGAGCATGTCAAGTACATATATGTTTTGGTATGTATCCATGGTCTCATAAAAGAATTTTTACCTATTGCAGCAGCCAAGAATCCCAAGTTGACAGAAACAATTGCAAGATTCGCAACATACCTACAAAAATAGAAAGAGAATGAATCAAATGAAAACTTAAGGGGAAAAAAAGTAATAATCCAAGAACAAAACTATTGATTTTAGGAATCAAATGCTTACGAAATTTGAATCGCTTTACTGATAGAATGCTCATATTTTCTGCCAAACTTTCGAATCAGTCGTGCTTCCTTTCCAAGCTGATAGCTAGTCGAATTCAAGAGTGTGCAAGTTTTTGGATCATATGGAAGTAAAACGTTTTGCATCTCAGTCATGGCGTCGGTTACTTTTCGGATGGTTTTACGAGCTTCACCACCAGCTCCAAGAACAGTTTCTTCTAGCTTTTTTGTTCTTTTGAAGGAGCTCTGGTTTGCTGCTATGACCAAGCTGGTTGCAACACTTCAATTTCAACATACATGCAAAAAAATTCACATCAATCAAACCACATCTAAACCCTAAGCTCATATAGACATTGATATAAGAATGCTTACAAGATTTTTTTTGAATCATTACCAAAACCACAAACATGTGCAACTAGTGATGTATTTGGGATCTTGGATTTTGGTGTAATGTGTGATTAAAAAAATACAATTAAATGATTTAAGAAACAGAATTTTCAAACAAAGTGACAATTTGGCCAACAAAGTTTGCTCGGAAGATCAGTTTTCAAAAATCTTCAAGTGGTGGCTGGACCCTCGAAATAGTGTTGTGGGTCCCACCTTCACACTTGTGAGAGCGATGTAAATTTAGATGTGTCCCTAGCATTAATCGCTCGTTATACAAACATGAACGGAATTTCTTAGTTTGAATAGACAAGGTAACTGCAAGTGGAGTGGAGTGCAGTTGGTGCCTCCCTTATACTCCCATGCACATGGGCAGGGTTCGATTCCCGTAAGCACCCATCCCCCTCCCCAAGTCCCCTAGGATAGAGTAGATTAGGATTAACGAATGACAAAAAAAAAAAAAGAAGGAATAGACAGGGTAACTTGAGCACTTACATGGCCAAGAAGGAAAACAGAAGAACCAGAAAGAAGAGTATGATGTAAAAAGAATTTGAATTTTCTGCCAGTGCGGAGGAAGAAGAGCTGCCATTGAAACTCTTGAGGACCATGTAACTCCCAAACGCCAACCCACAGAGAATCCATACACCACCAATTGCATAGCCATGGACCCCTGTAAATGCTCCTGACTGAAAATGAAAACAAGAAGAAAAAAAATGTAAAAAAGAATTAATTCCAAGCTTTACAAGGGGAGACCATTCCTAAAAATAACTAATTATTGTCATGCATATATGACGTGGGCCCCAAAATGAACACAAACAAATGATCTAGAATTATAATATTGTCGCCGAATAATTTCCATGCAGAATTTCCATGATCTAGATTATGTTAATATGTATTTTTACAAATTATAAAAATGAGTTTATGGTTCAAATTTGAGAAAACACAAGTTTGCCACATCATTCTTTAAGCTTTTGTTTTGTGTGTGTGTGTGTGTATACTCTGAACAAAGGAACACAGAAATTAAACTTACAGCCCAGTAATGTTTGTTTCTAATATCATAGCCACCTTTGTATAATTTGAAGTGGCGCAAAGGGTCGGGTCGATGAAATCTCTGTTCTCGGACAGGGGACCCAAAGGCTACAGATAAATGAGAGAAAATTGACGTAGAAACCAAGAGGAGGATGTAAGAAAGAACAAACCCATTGTTTGTTTTTGGCATACCAATTTACCAAACAGGCTGTTTTTGGAAAGAAAAAAAAAATCTGAAAAGGACCTGTAATGCCGACAAACAGTTTGAAAGTTTTCAATTCTAGAGAGGAGAGAGAGTTGAAAGCACATATAAGAGAGAGAGAGAGAGAGAGAGAGAGGTGGCAAGCAATTGAAAAGCAAAGAGCATGACCTTAGACTTGGTGAGTAAGGTAAGAATAGCTTGTGGCTATGGTTTGGAGGGAATATTACTAGGTTCTGAGCTTCAGAAACGAGAAATGTAAGGACTTATGGCGAATGAGGTGGAGGAACTTATGGTTTGCCAAATTCGAAGGGATGGCCCAATGCCTCCCTTAATGGTGGTCAGGGTTCAAGTCCCCTTAGGGTCGTGTGGTGTTATTAAATTAGGTCAGGTTAGAATAATTTCTTGCTTGTACACACACAAAGAGAGAGAGAGAGACAGAGAGAGAGAGAGAATGGATCACTTTCGCCGAAAACAAAAAAGAGGAATGGATCACTTTATGGTTCATGTCTTTCTATGTAAGACACTCTTTATTTATACAATCATTAATTTGTGATCTTTTTGTCTTTCTTGTCTGTGACTAGTTACTATTATTCAATGGCGTGAAGCTGAATTATAAAGTCCATTCATGCATGAATGCTAAGGCAAAATTATTCGGAGGCATGCATGAATGCCACAGAAATGATGTGCTTATATAAGCATGTATAACTTGAGTGATACGCCTCATAAATTCATATCGATATCCTATGAGCAGTTTCTGTATCCCATAATACAAAATCTATCTCCGTTCCAATTTGTATGTCCAATTTGTCTTGTGAATGACGGAGACAAAAAGGATGTGATGGTCTCAAACTTTCTAAATATTCTAGTTATGGACTTGCATGTTCTTTGACAAGATTTGCATTTCTCTACATTTCGTAATGAAAAAGGGACGTATATTAAAGAAATCTCGGTCACGCATTGGAAAATACATCACAATGAGTGTACAGGGCAACAATAACGATTCAAATCACAGCTCCAACAGAAACATAGGTTTTAAATGGCAATAGGATCGAGCCAAAATTAATTTTTAAGGGGCATTGATCATAAATAAATACTGGCAGGGTAATGCAAAAAAAAAAAAATTTTTTTGAAGAACTGCATTTAAAGAGCAAATACCTACAAGCTTGATGCAGCTCATACAAGTAGATGGCAACAAAACGCTAGCGCGAAACATCTATGCTCCCAGATGAGCACTTTCAGAGCAAGCAAAACTGTGAATATCACTACCAACCCGGTTGTTCTATTACAAAAAAGCTAAGGCAACCATCAATACAGAGGTCTCGCTCCTAGAAATTACATTCACCGGAACCGATCAGAGTTTGGACCTTCACCTTGCTGTATATCTAATGATGAGAATCAAGTCAACAACCTGACATTCCAGAACCAATATGGTAAATCCATCAATGAAATAAAAGGAAAAAAAAAAAACAACTTTCTTGAAAATTACACATGTTGAGATCTCACAATGATGAAAACACATAGAAAGGGATTAAAAACAGAAAAAAAAAAAAACAGAAAGGGATTAAATGGCGCTTAAATAGTAAAGATGATAACCTTTACGGTGATGGAATTCAGTGAAACCTTACCATCAGTCGTCAAAATCAATTTCATCATCCTTCATGTACTTCTCTTGCACTGCTGCTGTTGTGAAACTGTTTTGTTAAGGGAAACTATTCAACACCACCGTCTTAAAGTCGATTCAATATCACACTCGGAGGATGACAAATGGAAGACTTGTGTCAATCCCCACAATAGCCTCATTCAAATCAATAATCAATGAGAGTTAACAACCGTGAATTTGTTATGCTTCCATATGCCAACTAACAGTCTGACTTGAAAGTACTAATAACTGGAGAAAAACACGGGGGCTAGGATTCGCTAGCTACGGATGTCGAGACATGATACCAGGAAATCACAAGCAGAATACACAGTAAACGTGTAAGTACAAGACATTAGGAGAAATATGTAATCTAGTATCGACATGGTCAAGAGACATTTAGCAGCTCAAGTAATTAAAACAATGACTGTACATGGTCAAGAGACATTTAGCAGCTCAAGTAATTAAAACAATGACTGTACGACCATTTCTGTACTCATTGCTGTTACCGTGTTATGTAACAACCATAACAGAACTTTTTTGTCAAGAAAATAATATCTGGTATTGTCATTTGCAAAACTTGGGCATTCTTTGTAAACCATTTTCCGTTCCCACATATGCGCCATGTTCTGAAAGTCGCTAGGCGCAGTCGGACGGCGGTAAGCGCCTAGGCCTATTAATCGGTTTTCATACAAGCACTAGTACCCGCTATACTTAAAAAAAAGAATGCACCGCCCAATTTGAGAGAGAGAGAGAGACAGGGGAGAAAGAAAGAGAGAGAGAGAGAGAGAGGAGCTTACGTTACAAAGAGTTCGATTGAGCAGCAGCATCGATTGGGTTAGATGGTGACACTGTATAGTGTATATGTTTACGTTCTAACTCACTGAAACCCTGCCACTAAAAGTTCACCCCCTAATTTTGCAAAATTATGTATATAACCCCACCTAATCCCGCCTAGCCAATTAATCGCTGACTAATCCCGCCTAGAGACCGAATAATTGCCTAGCTGACTGATGTCACGCCTAGACCACTAATCGAGATGGTCAGGCACCACCTAGGGAGTCTTTTCAAACACTGCATATGCGATTGAAAGAGACAGAGAAGTAGGAATTGGATTGATAACAAGTGCAGATTGGGATTGCTCTGTCAGTGCATCCAACTACTTGTCCCTAGCTATAAGTGAGAAAACATAACTTGCCACATGGAACTGGGACTGACAATACTATTCTTATCCCGCTCCAGCCCTAGTGTGTGGACAAAGCAAGCTATCCCGGATAATGACAAAATCCTTGAAATAAAAGTCTGGCAGCGGAATCAGTAAATGTCAAAAGTGAGGTATCTTAGAAATTATCAATAGCAAGTGTTGAATGTTTGATGGTGTGCTTACAAATTCTGAAGCAGGCTCCCATCTCCAGGGGCACTTCAAATAGAATATTTAGCATGCTAATTCAGGTAGATATACGGACACACTGGCAGCCATTTGAGATCTTTTGGCACATATCATTCTCGGATTAGAATCAATATAATTCTCAGATTAGAATCCACTCAGTGCTAATGCTACTTTCCTGCGTTTACATCACTTGAATGAATCCCAAAATCTGTGAAACACTGATGCTCACTGGTTAGCCAAATTGAGTCAGCTAGGGGAAATTATGAGACTTATGTTTGAGTTGGCCATAGAAATATGCATGTACAAAAGACATTTGAAGGCTAATTGGATAATGGGGATGAACAGGCAAAATAGGCACATTGCAGAGTTATTTAAATCCGAAAAAGGATATCTGTAATAATCCCAGTCAATTGGAGCGGCAGCAATTTTGCTATACTCAACTGCACTCCCTTCTATGCCAGCAAATATATATCCGTTGCTCTTGTCAATGAGCTTCACGAGATTCCCAACACTTTCCTTATCCTGAAAAGGGGGTAAGGGTGGATACAATATGATAACAAAAAAACTACATAAAGCTCTGAAGAAAGAAAATGAATCAAGCATACCTGAATATCCAAGGTAGTGAAGTTGACCAGACCATAATTTTCTATAACTTCACACAGCTCCTTCGTCATTTTTCTGGAAACATACAAGTAGAAACAGCCTCATTCAAACATGGTTCCTTTCCCTCAAACATGACCAAAATATATAGGAAGAAGGGTTTAAACTTTTAATCAACCATCCACCTGTATTTAGCGGACCGAGGGTCTTGATCAAGATCATGTTGTAAGTAAGATAAATCCTCAACATCTGTGTAGAACTCGAGATTAAAAGCTGCAAAACACAAGGCTCATTTGATTAGTGAAATTAAATAATGATGAATTCCCAGAGAACGTTTTATTTGAGAGATGAAATTGGAAAAAAAAAAGTTGCATATTTAACAGGAAAAGAAAATGAATGAGCTGTATGTATTCTACATTTGATGTTTGAGAAGAATGTTTTGTACCTAGTTTTCCATAGTTCTCAATCAGATCAATTTTAGACAAAACATTAATGTGGGGAAGCTCCAGATGCAACATTGTTGATAGAGACAGAATCAATGCGCTCACGTACTTTCCTGGATCGCTACAAAGGTGTGCATCTACCAAATGCATCGCAGTCAGCTGCATAAAAGGAAATCCAGTTGGATTCCATAAAATTGCCAATAAGGAATTTATTAAGTAGCTGGGCAGGTTTACTGAAGGTGAGGAAATAAACATTGATGTAGAAGCATCACTTACCCTAAGATTTAACTTCTTTACAAGTTTTTCAATGACATTCTTGGCATTTGTATGGAGGAAAAATAATTCAACTTGGCCAGGGAAGTCAAAGAGGAGATAATGATCTGCATGGAAGATTTAGTTTTCCAAAATTTATAGCCACATTAGTATCCAGAAAACAAGAAATCTGATAATAAAAAATTTACATCGAATTGGAACAAAGTTAATCCTCTTTCAGTGCAAGAAAACAGTCAACGCAGAATATGGCAACCAATATGGACAGCAAGCAACAAACAGCGGAAAGTGATGAGAAAATGACTCTAGTCACCGACCTATATACATGCATGACTTGATAAATATGGATGCATGACCAGAACTAGAACAGTCCATGAGCACTTTCGAGAACAAAAAGGTTACAAGTCATGGTCAGTAGGGCCTTGAATGATACTAACCTTTGAGAAGAGGCTTCAGTTTGGCCTCCAACCAGTCAATGTTTTTCTCCAAGTAATCCATACAATACACAAGACCTAGTTGAAAAAGGCAGAAAAAGATTATGTAAGGACATCAACAAGGAAACCTTCATTTAAGTTTCATCCACTGTCCAACGTCATATATCTCTCGGAGAAGAATAAGCAATATTAAGGATCCTTACACGGTATGATAAGGCTTCACTAGCCTACTATAATTGACTTAATAATAAGGATTCATACATACAATCAAGAGCCTTTTTCAGTTTTAAGTAGATGGCAACATTAGTTTTTTCAAAGTAGAAAAGGTGAAGTAGAAGGGCTGACCTCCATTAGGACCAAGTGACTGCTCGTTCATAACATCAGTGAGTTTAATAAGATCTTCAATATTAATTGCGCATTCATACCTATGGTTCACAGGTTAAGGAGAAATAATCCAGAACAGAATCACCCGCGAATAGAAAAACATCATGCTTTCCAGCAGCCAATCCAAGACTCAACACAAAATGGAGCCTATGAAGAAGCAACAGGAAAAAAACGATACAACCGTGAATCTACACGTGGAGAGGATACGGCAACGAATCATTCGCGGGATCCAAGTTTATTATAGCTACTTTCCTGCAAAGCAATTATTATAATTCTTGTATTAAAACACAATCTCACTGATCATATGAGAAATAAGTTCAGGCTGCGTGTGTGAGTGTATTAACAAACTCCACCAATATAAATCAGAATCACAAAGGAAAAACAGACGATGAACTCTCAACGGGCACAACCTATGTAGCACAAACACTTCCCCGGAGAGAGCGTATCGGTGTCGGACTGTCAGACAAGCTCCCGACATGCTTGGGACACGTGTCCAACACTTAAATCTCAAAGTGTCCTTTCTCTTCCTTTTTTTTTTTTTTTTTTAAATTTGGGTTCCGACACTTTGCAGACAGTTTAGGGACACTTCGGGGGGAAACGCAATTAAGGTAACATTTTAAAATGAAACTTTAATAAATTGAACTTTTAAAATGGATGCTAAGTGTAATAAAAATATCTTTAACACCCAACATCAGCCTTCACACATCGATACATACATACATACATATATAGGCAAATTTTCTGGTAAGGACCTCCCGTAAATAAGAAAAAATGTAATTTTTTCACTTCAAAAATTGTTTTTGAGAAATCTGAACCGTCCAATGTGTTTAAAAGGTAATATACAATTTTTGCAAAAAACTGCTCGGATCAAGCCCTTCCCGGTATTTTTTTTTTTTTTTGAAGATTTCCCGCGTGGACCCTTGAAAACACCTTCTAAACACATTGGACGGTTCGGATCGTCAAAAAAATGCTCGAATCACGGAGGTCCGGATAGGAAGCGCTCCTATATATATATATATATATATATATATATATAGAGAGAGAGAGAGAGAGAGAGAGAGAGAGAGATCAGATAACATTGGACTCATACCTGAGAAGAGCAACCATCATCGACAGAGAAGGATCTCTACAGGTAAGAGCTCTCTCTCCAGGGGCGGCCCCATGTAGGGGCAAGGGGGGTCAACTGACCCCCTGAGCCGGAAATCCTCCCTGGGATATGCATATTTTTTTGGTTATTTTTGTAATTTTGCCCCACAGGAGCATATTTTGTTGTCTTTACATTGTGTTCCTTGCCCCACAAATAATTCACTTGCCCCAAATGTGTTGAAAATTTGCATGTAACTTCATAGGGAACCATCAAAATGAAACAAAAGGACTAAATATTATAGATTCTTGACCCCCGAACCATCAAAATGTAACATAAGGACTAAATATTATAGATTCTTGATCCCCCTAATGATAAATCCTGCGTCCGCCTCTCTCTCTCTCTCTCTCTCTCTCTCTCTCTCTCTCTCTCTCTCTCTCTCTCTCTCACGCACATTTCAATACACGCAGTCTGATTCGATTTTGGTTTAATATTAAGTATCAAGTTTAAACTTTAAATAAACACTTGTTTTTGTGAATCCAAGTAAGAATTTTAGCATATTATTTCCGAGGAAAAATCTTCCACTATGGCTTCCATGGGTGAAGATGACAATGAAGAATTTGATGAAAATAAACAATTGTGGAAGTATGTTACTAAATTGGGAAGATGTGCTGAAGAGGGAGGAAATTAGGAATTACAATGTAACTTGTGTAAACCGTAAACACCCATTTAAGGGATCATATACAAGAGTGAAGGGACATTTCAATTTTTATTATTGAGTTGTAATTTTGTTGGAAATAGGGAATGACATCCGTACTCAACCCTTAGGTACTATAGCAATGTGGCTTCTTGAAGATCCAAGTCCATATGGATGAGGAGGTGATGGAAACAAGTGCTTGAAGAGATACTTTGATAATCAAGCGGAGCGCTCAAAGGTGACAATAGAGTTTGGAAAATTTTCGGGATGTAGTGGTCAATTCGCCGAATATGACTCGATTCATAATAGGTATCGCATGGATCCTTACTCTTGGTGGTGTGCATATGGTGCATTTGCACCAACTCTTCAAAAAGTTGCTTTTAGGGTACTTGGACAACCGGCCTCCTCATGCTCTTGTGAGAGGAATTGGATTACTTGCTCCTTTGTTCACACAGTCAAAAGGAACAAAATGACCTCGCAAAGAGCCGAGGACTTGGTGTTTGTTCATAGCAACCCTCGTCTTCTATCAAGGAAGAGCCCTCAGTACTCTCAAGGACAAAATAAGATGTGGGATATTGCGGGGGATGCTTTTGATTCAATTGATGATGTTGGAATACTTGGAGTCGCCGAACTCTCTCTACTGAACCTGAGTTGGAGGTTGTTGTGCTTACCGATGATGGAGATGATGCCCATGGGGATGAAGACATAGAAGAAGTAGTAGCCTAGTAGGCCCTATCTAAAGCTTAAGATAGTCCTTTTTTGTGCAATGGACTAAGTTGTAGGCACTAGAAGCTTAAGGTAGTTTTATCTCTTTTTGCATTGTACACTAGTAGTACTAGATGATGGTGGAATGTGGATAGGTTGTAATGACAAAATGAATCATACCACACTTTTTGTTGCAACTTGTAAGTTATTGATGTAATGACAAGAAAACAATGTAATGCAAATGTGAATGATGGAAATTTGGGCTATTAGGTTATGGTATTACTGAATTTCTGTCTTATTTACTCTTTTTCCTAATTTTTTGTGGATGTGTGTGTGCAAACACAAGTGTCCCCCAACATGTCTGTGTCCCCTATTTTTTGAAAATTTGTGTGTCGGCATATCCTATCGGTGTTGCGTCGGTGCTACATAGGGCACAACTCAAACCCTAGGCTATGCGCTACCATTCAATTTCAACATTCAAGGGAGTTGTGTGTCTCTGTGTGTCTATACAGATTGATGCGCGCGCGCCCACACACACACACACACATATATATATATATATAGAGAGAGAGAGAGAGAGAATAAGATAGGGGCACAGACCTGCCGATAAGTTGGAGGAACTGAGACATGCCATTGCAATAAGTGGTCTTCCCGGAGCCTGGTGGACCAATTACCACTTGGCCAAACACCATCTTTGTTCACCTCCCTCTGCTCACTCGATACCGGTCTGGCCTCCCCAAAGCGACAGCGAAACAGAGGCGAATTCCAACTGACCCCAAATCCGAAAGCGATACCGAATGGGAAGCAGCTCGCACGCTCCCTATCTCTCTCTCTCTCTAAAAGCAGAAGCTACTGGAAGGAATTCAAGTTAATGGTTGTAGTAATAGCGAAACGAACTTCTATTAAGCACAACGCCGAACACAATGCGATGATGTGGCACGACACGTCATCACTGGCCCCCACCATTTTAACACAGCCAAAATAAAAATAAAAATAAAATCGTGAAAACAACAACTGAAGTTTATAAATTCTTCGGTGTGATCGACTGAAGTTTATCAACAGCAAAGCAAAACAAGAGCTGTCTGGCTCTACACTATCTGCGGATAACAAGAAATCACGGGTATTTTCCGAATTAGGGTTTTGGGGGGTTTTTCAATTACGGGGTATTTTTCGAATTAGGTTTTCCTTTAAATCGTGAAACAACTTGAGAGAAAGAAAGACCAGCGTGAGAGAGAGAGAGAGAGAGACCTTGGTAGTGTCTGGTTCGAAGCTCGTCTCCTGGTCTGGTTCGAAGAAGCGTTCGAGAGAGAGCCCGTCTGGTCCAAACTCTGATCGGTTCCGGTGAATGTAATTTCTAGGAACGGGACCTCTGTTTTGATGGTTGCCTTACCTTTTGTGATACTCCGTAGAACAACTGGCTTGGTAGCAAAAGGATCGAGATATCCCCAGTTCTTCATTTTTTGTATTACCCTGCTAGTATTTATTTATCACCAGTATCCCTTAAAATTTATTTTGGCTCGATCCTTTTGCCACGTCAAACCTATGTTTCTGTTGTAGCTGTGCAATTCTGTTCACTTTCGCTTTGTTCATATTCAGTGAGCGTATCATCATTCTTGTCTCACTTTCAGAGGCGGCTCCACTTTAGGGTGCGAGTGGTCACTCGGATACCTGAGAATTTTTTTTGGTATTCACATGTATTTTTTTAAATTTTTATTTAATTTTTGACATTTTGAACACCCCTACACACAATGTTTGAACATCCTATTCAAAAAAAATTTGAACAAATAAGCCCACAAAATATTTAAATACCCACCCAATTAGAGCCCATTCCAAAATTAATAAGGAAAGCGAAAACCTAAAAACAAAAAGAAAAGAATAGAAATGGGAAACATATATGGGTTTTGGTCATTCCGGACCCCTGTCCGACTTTGGTGTTCCACATCTTGCAAGATCTCGATTAGTTCTTCAATTTGGTACGATAAAAGTAAAAATAAAAAAAAACATGCACAAGAGTACTTACGAAAAAAAGCATGTATTTTTTGAGTTTCTTCGCACGAAATTAAAGATCTCGAATAGTTCCTTAATTTGGTATGAAAAAATATGAAAAAATCTTGCAGGAGAGTACCTTTTTTTTTTTTAATCCAAAAATTACTCCTTTTTTATTTTTTTTATCGGGAAGTACTTTATTTGGTCAGAAAATTACCAGTAAGTCTAGAAAACTAATCCTTAATTCCCACTAAGGATACACTCAATTTTTAATTACCTCTAAGTACAATCTCATTATTAAGATTACCGTTCTACCCTTGAAACATATATTTACACTTTACTCCACCTCCCGCTCCCCAACGGCCCAACTCCACCCACCATCCACTTCCGGCCGATGAACTTTTCCGTTCGGCAAACTTTTCCGACCGGCAAACTTTTCCGGCGACTACAAATCAGAAAAAAAAAAAAAAAAAACACTAAGAAAAAAATAATGTGAATTTGTAAAAAAATACTACGATTTTTCAGAAGATTGAAAAACTGCAAAAAATATATCCCAATCAACAAACTGTCAACTGAGAAATGCCAAAATGATCGACTTCACCCCACATATACAATCAGTCGGTACATATTTCACTACTCCTCAAGTCTCAACCCCTCCTCGCATTTTCCAAATGCCTGAACTGGATGCCCTGTTGGGAAGAAACTCTATTTCCTTGGACCAATATAGTCGAGTTTCAATCGATTATTTTGCCGTAGTCGGTGGTTTATTCCTCGATAACACCGTTTCTTCTTCAATTGTTGATGCATTTTCCACCAAAAGTGCTTCCACTAGTAACCTATCTAATTCAGTAGATTCCTCTCGTAAGCCGGTTATTCGCAAATTCGCACCAACTTCTTCAAAACACGGACAATCTCTCTCTCTCTCTCTCTCTCTCTCTCTCTCTCTCTCTCTCTCTCTCTCTCTCTCTCTCTCTCTCTCTCTCTCTCTCTCTCTCTCTCCGCCCACTAATCTCACATCAAGCCTACCTTTGTTCTCTCTCTCCTCCATACCCGCCTCAACCACATCCACAGGAAGCTCCTCCTCCGACGTAATTGCATTCTCATCGTGCTTTCACACGTTGCCGCTGAACAACCTCTCACTCTAGCCTTTGTCGGATTGCTGCGACATCTTCTCCTTGGATCTCGAAACCGGCCAAGCTGAAATAGGGTACCTTCTTTGCCGGAAGATAGAGAGGGCTTCGACGAGCTCGAAGCTTCCAATGGTGCCGGAATAGTAGAGAATCGGGTACGGTGTTTTCATTACATTTAAAAGCATGGCGTTTCAACGACCACCAGTTCCCGCGACTGGTTTGGGTGCGAATTTTTGCTTGCGAATTTTTCCATGCGAATTTTGGGTGCGAATTTTTTCAATCTCCATTTTTAATGATTCCATGGTCATTTTAAGCAATTTTACCTGGTAAAGACAAATGGAAGATTTTAATTTCACACGATTGGAGAAATTCGCAGGGCTGCGAATTTGTGAAACTCAAAATAAACTCGACCTTGTTTTCTTAACCGAATGTCCAGTTTTCTTACAATTTAGATATGCCATAGAGACATTCAAGTTTAATCAATTTAGATATGCCGTAAAGACGATTGAATGAGAAACGAACAAACCGAATGTACACTTTTCTTACATCTCCGACTCATTTCCGACGGCGGTGGAGAGGATTGAATGTCACTGATTTTCCGACTCATTTCCGACGGCGGTGGAGACGATTGAATGTCACTGATTTTCCGACTCATTTCCGACGGTGGTGGAGACGATTACTGATTTTCCGACGGCGGTGGAAACGTTTGCCAGAAAAACGGAAATCGCCGAACGAAAGATAACTCCGTGTTCTATAGTCGGGGTATTTTCGGTATTTGAGTTTATTTTTACCTGGGCGGTGCAAATTGATTTTTTGTTGGGCCTCGTGGTAATAGTGTCGTCCGTAGAAGACCGGCCCGTAAATGGCTCTTATTTGGTGGCATTTGTTGATATTAGTATTTTTTTTTTTTTTGCATATATATTGTTATAGTTTCTCGAAGACGGTAGTAGAATTTTCTGAACACCCTCACGAGAATTCCTAGAGCCACCACTGCTCACTTTGTTGATCAAAACTGGAGTATTTATTTTGTTCAAATTCATTTGTTAAGAGACTAGACAAAAAAGCTTAATCGGATATTTGTAAGCATTTGATCTACGAGTTCAAATTTTCAGTCAAGCATTTTAAAGGAAACAACTAAACTCATAGATGAAGCAGTTATTAATATTCGATTGAGCTAAATTTTGTCAAGGTCTCCTAGAAAATGAATCTAAACAAATGAACGATTTTTATTACAGTAATGAATTACAGAATAGGCATATCCCTCGTGAGGGTGAACAAAGCGAGGGTAAATAAAATTGCTCTCCCCAGTTCACTCATTGCGATGTACGAGTATCGTCTTTATTTTCCAATGTGTGACCCAGATTTCCTTAATTATACCTCACTTTTTCATTACGAAATGTAGAGAAATCTTGTCAAAGAACATTAACGTCCATAAAAACATTTAGAAAATTTGAGACCATCACATCGTTTTTATAAGACAAATTGTACACACAAATTGGAACGGAGATAGATTTTGTATTATGGGATACAGAAACGGCTCATAGGAGATACGGGATTTCGTCGGACTTCTTGTGCACATGCAACGTTTTATACGAATCTATAAATAACATCACTCAAGATATATATATATATATATATATATATATATATATACGGAAATTTTCTTATCCACTCCTCCCGGATTTAAGAAAATTTGTGTTTTTTTTGTGTTGCAAATTGTTTTTGGAAAATCCGAACCGTCCAATGTGTTCAGAAGGTGTTTTCCAAGGTCTACGCGTGAAATCTTCAAAAAAAAATACTGGGAAGGGCTTGATCCAAGCAGTTTTCGGCAAAAACTGTATATATTTTACAGTTTTTTGCGAAAACTGCTTGGATCAAGCCCTTCCCGGTATTTTTTTTTGAAGATTTTCCGCGTGGACCCTTGAAAACACCTTCTGAACACACACACATATATATATATATATATGCATATATACTATATAGGCACACCATTTCTGTGGCATCCGTGCATAAATGGACTTCTAATTCAGCTTCATGCCATAGAATAATAACTAGTCACAGACAAGAAATACAAAAAGATCACAAATTAATGATTGTATAAATGTAAAGAGTGGCTTACACAGAAAGACATGAACCATAAAGTGATCCATCCAGCCAAAGAAAACACACATAAATACACACACAGAGATAGATCACAAACATTGAAGGATGGGCAAAAACCAGAAACTGGAGCACGTTTTGCTATTACATGCTAAACAAGCCACATTAGAGAATCAAAAGACAGCTAGAGCTTGCCAATAAACTCTTTAATGGTGAGAGAAACAAATCACAAGGGCAAACTTCAAAGTCTGAGTTCACCTTTTCATAACAAGTTCAGTGCATCATCCCAACACATGTCTATAGATAACACTACTAGATCACGAACATTGAAGGCTGGCAAAAACCAGAAACCAGAGCAGGTTTTGCTATTTACATGCTAAACAAGGCACATTAGAGAATCAAAGGACAGCTAGCTAGAGCTCGCCAATAAACCCTTTAATGGTGAGAGAGAAACAAATCACAAGGGCGAACTTCAAAGTCTGAGTACACCTTTTCATAACAAGTTCAGTGAATCATCACAACACAAATTCATACAAAACATTTGGCATAACAGCTCTAGATTGGATAAGCTCCACGTATGCGATAGAGAAATTCCAATTATATGAGGAGCCCCAATGGTATGCCATTTTTCAAACCTTGCAGAGAGATTAGACACTAATAGGCTAATGACATGCTAAAAAATATGATGGTCACAGGATCTAGTTTACACTGGGTAGAAGAAAGGCCGATCAGTCTCCACTAGCACAACCCCTGCAACCGCAGTGCACGCACTCTATGACCTTTTCTTCTCTCAGATGCTTGGGGACTCGACAAACACAAGTTGTTTGGAAGTTGTGATCCCTGGGTTGCATGCACCTTAAACAGCATAGACGTTCATAACCAGGCTGCAATAACAAAGAACAAACTTACAAGAATATATCAATATTTTCTGTCAACTACTGTATAAAATACTACTCCATATAACATAAATTTGTTTTGCTTCAGAATTACTACTCCATATATTGAATTGTTTATTCACATTTGGCACCCTAACCGGACATTATCTATCAATTACATATCAGAAGATTGAAACATATGAGAGAAATAAGTCTAAAGAAGCACCATTGTGATACATTCATAACGTTATCGAAACTAATTCTGAAAGACTGAAACCAGAAAATGCTGCTACAATGAATCGGGGTTAAATACATAATTTTAAAAATTTATGGGGTTTAATACGCAATCAAAAATTTATAACCCTCTCCCTCCCTCCGTATAAACATAAAAAATTGTATGTGTAGTGCTAGACTGCTAGTATCAAACTAAAAGGTGCCTCGGATACTTATTGCTTAAAAACCCTTTTAAATCCATAAGCCCGCAACAATTAAACTATATGTAATTCACCCAAGAAGTCTTGAAAGCAGGGAAAAAGGGGTACGAATGCATGAGTCGACTGGATCATATAAGTCCTATAAGCACCATATAACCAACTAGTGTTATGCAAGAATATTGGTTATTTTCACCTTAAAAAAATAGATCCACACAGATTTATGCATGAATTGGGAATCGCAAGATTTCTGATAGCTGTGGTCCGAGTATGAAATGCTGCTTAGTAAGAAAAGATTAGGGTCAGCATAAACCTTCTTCCATTTTGCAATCAGATTAGGGTCAGCATAGCCTTGGTCCATGCAAAACTCGTACAGCTCCTTGGAGATCTCCTTCCTCCGGTGGTAAAGATCGAAAATGTAGCGACTCTTTTGATGTGCAATTTTGAAAATGGGCCATAATGCTTCACATTTTCTTTTACCATCATGAGGATCATTCTCAGCTATCCAAGACATTGAACAGAAGTACTATGATGAGTTTCAAATTGTCGAGAGATCAAGATAAACAAATAACCGTAAAAGAGTAAAATAACAAAGAGCATATCAAAACCTTCTCTCATCTTAGCCTGTAGTTCACGAAGAGTTGGTTCTATCAGTTCCCATCCCTCTGGATATTTGACACGGTTAGTCTTCACCTTTGGCATTATTCTGACTGCGTAAAAGACACATTGTGATGGATGAGCAAATTTCATAATATTGTATCAATCTGTCACAGGGATGACGCACAGCATTTTACTGCAGAACGTTCCCATTTTCTCTCCTAAAACATTAAAAGGAAAAATAGAAGAAATACCCATTAAATGGTTAGCGTATCCAGACAAGGTAATACAAAAACAACTTCCGCAAGAAGAAACCTAATTATAAAAATTCACCTATATATCTACTATCTAGTGACAACATCCAAAAGAACCTTAACAAACAAGTAGAATTTCTCTAAACAAAGAACATCAGGCCAACATTGATAAAGCAACACGTCTGTCTTAACTGCCATTGTGGAACCAGCTTCAGCTGCAAATTTAATCAGAGTGATCTCAGGCCAACATTGCTAAAGCAACACATCTTGTCAAATTTACTACCAAGTCTTACCTACAATTGTGGAACCAGATGCAACTGGAAATTTAATCAGAGTGATGCAAATATCATGTATGGGACTTGACAGTATTACAAATAAAGGGGCAATCTGGACTCAAAAGGACAAAATAGCTACATGGCAAGCTAAGATGCACGGACACGGATACAGATACGGACACGGACACGGGAACACGGGCATTCTGAAAAAATGGGGATACGGATACGGCCGGGGACACGCCACGCGTATATTTATTATATATATACTAATTTTTTTTCTTTTAGAAAATGAAAACAAAACAAGACATCCATGAGATCAAACGTAAGTTCTTACATAAGTTCTTCAAACAAAACAAGACATTCATAAGTTCAAACATAAATTCGTAACACTCAACTTAACAGTGTTAACTCTTAACCCAATTTACATCCTACTAATAATTAGAAAAAACAAAACAACTACTAGTAAAGTATATATGCACATAAAACACACACATGAGTAGCAAAAATTGAGAAGATCCCCATTTTTCAACAAAAATTCTCGATTTGTTTACTTTCATAAACACAAAATTCTCAGAAACTTAAGGCTTCAAAAAATAACGTAAGGCTTCACAAATTTTCTGAACCACAAGACAGACAAGTCAAGGGAAAAAAGACAAACAGAAATACGAGTACTATTCATCAGGTTCTTCAAAAGTGTTCTATTTTGCAGGTTGCAAAATGGGTTCATTTCTTGAGAGAGAGAGAGAGAGAGAGAGAGAGAGAGAGAGACCCCAAAATTGGATTATTCAAAATTAGATAGGGATCTCCCAAGACCCAAAACATGGATTGCACATAGAGGATTTTATGTCTTGCCTTTGCTTTATTAGGAAGGAGAGAGACGAGAGACATACCTGATCGCGACTGAGCTTCCAGCAGCAGAGAATCAGATTAGGGCTCCAAACCACAGCTCGTTCGACTGATGGGGAGGAGGAGATGTGTATATATGGCCAAATTACAGTTTTTACCCTGCGTTTTACTTAACTGTAACTTTACCCCTAAAAATTTTAAAACATTTCAATCTTAGTCCTGCTCTGTCCCCATCCGTGTCTCATCCGTATCTCATCCGTGTCCCCAACCGTGTCCCCCTCCAAAAAGTTAAATCAACCGTGTTCGGACACGTTTCCCGACATGCCCCCGTGCCCCGACACTGCGATACAGGGACCCCTAAAGGTGTCGGTGCTTCATAGATTGTTAATTTTCGGCTCGAGTTTTGGTATTTCATATAATTGGGATTTCTCTATCGCATGCCTAATGTTTGTAGAGCTTATCCAATCTAGAGCTGTTATGCCAAATGTTTTGGATGAATTTGTGTTGTGATGATTCACTGAACTTGTTATGAAAAGGTGTACTCAAACTTTAAAGTTTGCCCATGTGATTTGTTTCTCTCTCATCATTAAAAAGTTTATTGGCGAGCTCTATCTAGTTGTCTTTTGGTTCTCTAATGTGCCTTGTTTAGCATGTAATAGCAAAACTTGCTCTAATTTTTGGTTTTTGCCAGCCTTCAATGTTCGTGATCTAGTAATGTTATAGATATACATATGTTAGGATGATTCATTGAACTTGTCCCTCCAGGGACATCTAATAAAATTGGTACAATACAAAGAAGATTCACTGAACTTGTTATGAAAAGGTGAACTCAAACTGTGAAGTGTGCCCCTGTGATTTGTTTCTCTCGCCATTAAAGAGTTTATTAGCGAGCTCTAGCTATCTTTTGATTCTCTAATGTGGCTTGGTTAGCATGTAATAGCAAAACCTGCTTTGGTTTATGGTTTTTGCCAGCCTTCAATGTTTGTGATCTATAAATGTGTGTGTATTTATGTTTGTTTTCTTTGCATGGATGGATCAGTTGTAACCTTATGAACGAACCAATAATAGTGAAGAAGTATTTAATTTCATATGATATGTAATCTCATTGGATTGATAGCGAGGGGATTAATACTAATCTATGTGTA
This sequence comes from Vaccinium myrtillus, assembly GCA_016920895.1. NCBI lineage: Eukaryota > Viridiplantae > Streptophyta > Magnoliopsida > Ericales > Ericaceae > Vaccinium > Vaccinium myrtillus. The sequence continues at coordinate 42,903 of JADGMU010000937.1, forward strand.
CCATTGTACCAACTTCAAATTGGCATTCATCGGTGACGATAGGATTGGTCGCTCATGGATAAGTGTACACGTAAGTTGGTCCGGACATCCAGAGTTATCCAATATAAATCAATACCAATATACCCTCATGGTATTGTATTTTCTCATCTGTAGTGGGGAATAAAGTCGGAAAATGATATGGGTATACCACTTATGCACACCAAAATGATGTGGCAGATGAGGAGAAGCACAATGTGTGGCTCACCTAAAGAATGGGGTTCTTTTCATCCGCCACATTACCTTGGTGTGCATTTAGTGTGCATGTGTGGTGTACACAGCATTGTTGGGAGAAGTTTTCACTTTAATGTTGTAGCCTTATAGGTACGTATAAACTAATCTATAGTTGTATATGTTCAACTCTATAGTTGTATATGTTCAACTCTGAGCAAATCACCTTGGTGTGCATTTAATGTGCATGTGTGGTGTACACATAGCATTGTTGGGAGAAGTTTTCACTTTAATGTTGTAGCCTTATAGGTACGTATAAACTAATCTATAGTTTTTTTTTTTTGGCGAGAAGAGAAAAAACCCATTAATCACCAAACAAATCCAAGTTACAACCTACAAAAAAAGAAAGAGAGGAAAATACAGGAAAAAAAAAACCGAAGGTACCCAAAAAACAAGAAGAAAGATCACCAGAGCCGGAGTTGTCACGCCGCCATCGCCATTGTCGTCGCCGATGTTAGGAGTCCGGATCTGGAAACCCCAGATCCGGCTCCCCTTGTCCAAAAATCAGGTTTCGGCCGCCCATAGGAGGAGGAGAGAAGCTCGTACACCGTGGGGGTTGCCGGAAACCATGGGGCAAGTAAAAGGGGAGAGGAGAGGAGTGAGGAAGAATGTGGAAGAGTTGCGGTGGGGGAGGGGCGGCGGCCGCTAGGGTTTGGCCTAGGGAGAAGCTTCTCCCATACACCACTCCCCATGCTCTCTCTCTCTAAAACTTTCTCTCTGCCCCGTTCTAATCTATAGTTGTATATGTTCAACTCTATAGTTGTACATGTTCAACTCTTAGTTGTTGTTTTTTAATGAAATCTTCATCCTATTTCTCAAAAAAAAACTCTGAGCAAATGACTCAACAGTATACAATTCTGCATTTTTTTTTCTTGGGTGAACTAGAAAGGGAAAAAAAAAACTAGAATCTCTTGTTTGAAACCCTCTCTCAAGTAAAAAAAAAAAACTAGAATCTCTTGTTTGAAACCCTCCCAAGTTTGCCGCTAGGAGATCCTTCACTTGAACGAGAGGGGTCGTAGTGGACACCATGTGGTCGTCCTGGTTAGCATAGGTGACTCTACCCTTGGCAAAGAGTATTCACCTGAACACCCTAAAAAAAAAAATTTGTTTTGTTTCACATGTAAATTTTTTAGTTTGAGACAAGTATAAACATTGTTGAACACCCAACACACAAATATTTGAACGCCCAAGCTCAACAAATCAATCCACAAATCTATTTTATGTAAACAATCCAACTAAAGTTATCTTCCCGTAAATGGTCAATTGAACACTTTAAAGCCTTTTATATCTTATATTATATGTAAATTATATCGGGTTTTGTCGAAATGTGTGCTAGGTACCGCTTGGTGGTATCCGGCCGGCACCCAAAATTTTCTCCATCTTACCCGACCTATACCATTCCATGGAATCTGATAGTATTTGTTTAAATCACTTACATTGTCATTTTGTACTCATATTAGGTAGTGTATTTGTATTTTAAGAAAGTAGAAATGATTTTGGGTTCGATTAAACTTCCAAAACTTGTATCCATGTTTGGTTCTGCGTCTGGTATCAATGGGAATGTTCATTTTGAATGTCTCGCGGAGTTAGTTGTACATGTTTAAATGTAGTTTGATCAACATGAGCCAAACATATTTGTACAATGAAAATGGGCAATTTGAAGTTTTTAGTTATTTTTTATCGTCTCATTTTTTCTTATACAAATCCACTTGGTTCATGTAACATTCAATGTTCGATCAAAACTTTTTTTTTTTTGCGTAAACAACTAGCTTGACGAGTAATGAACAATTTCGATCATTATTTTGGATCTAAGAGGGGCCCACAAAAGCCAAAACTTCGGAAAAAAAAAGGGTGCCGAGTGGGTATTGCCACTTGGTACCCAAGCATTATCCAAGCCGTCCAAATGTGTTTTGGGGGCCCCAGATTGATTCCCTCACTCTCCTCTTACCCAAACACGTTTTTTTTTCTCTCTCTAAAATCCGGACCATTGGATTGCACGTGGGCAATACCCACTCTGAAAAATCTCTCCAAAACTCCCAGGAAAAATCTCTCCAGTTGCTAAAATCAAACAAAACTCAGCCCTAGTAATACTCCCCACTCTCTTGTCTAGAACCCTAATGCAGGGATTCTCATCGATAAATCTTTGTAGAACCCATAAGAGAGAGAACAGGCGTTAATCTCCTGAAATGGCCTCTACAGCTTCTAAAATGCCACTCAAATA
>JADGMU010000938.1:0-54757 GCA_016920895.1 Vaccinium myrtillus
AGTGTTAAATATTTTCGAAAGCACAAATCAAAGTTGATAATTAGATGCAATTTGGGAACCTAAAATGTGGCTGCATCATCGACATGTAGTTTTTGAAATTCAAATATATAGTAATTTCTATCTTAAAAAAAATTATTTCGGTATTGTACATGTGCATTTTAGTGACTATTTGATGGAAGGTTGTGAAAATGATGAACTTTGTTCGATGTCATAATATATTTTTTGAATTGTTTACCAAGAGAGGAATTGAATAATGCAATGGTAAAATGCATAACCCAAATATTAAATTATCGGTAATGAAAATAAAGGTTTTACTTAAGTTCTCTAGGTGTTGTATTTTATTTTTATTTTCCAATTCATATACCCATCATCACCCTGTAACTAAAAAATATGATACTCTCTCTGTTCCATTTTTTGTTCTAAATACACTGTTTATTGTCTCAAAAAAATTATCCTACTAATTGAAAAGTACTACTAATAAGCAAAAAGTGATAAGTTTTACTTTTTAAAAGTAAATACACATTCAATGATGATGTTTGTGAAGGGTAAAAAAAGAAAAGAAAAAAATATGAAAAGTGTAATAATTTGTTTCCTTAATAACTTGAAATCGCTAAAAGGGACTACTAAATTACAACGGAGGAAGTACTAATGAATAAAAATTGATGACTGAAAAGAGAAAGGGTCAAAAGGGCAGACTTGTCGAATAAGAGAAGAATAAAACAATGGCATTGCACAACGAAAAGTTATACTCGAAATTAATCTGGATTCCTATTGCTAGCTAGAAATATGGGTATTTTGAACAAAAATTTAGACAAATGTAAGGAACTCGAAATTGTTCTCGATTCTACTCCGTGCTAGCATCAAACTTGAGCTATGCACGGAGTAGACCACTATCCCATGCCGTTTAAAAATTTTGGTATACTCCGTTTCACTCTGTGCATAGCCTCTGAAGTTTCACAGCTCGAGAAACTCTTTTTCGTTTCATCCCTTGGGTTTGAGCCGCAAATGTACCCGTGAAACGACATGTGAGCTGATCCGAAACAATAAGAAACAAATACTCCAAGTATAAAGCAAAGAATCAAGATTAATTTCGAGTTCCTTTCATGAACTCTAATTTGTAATCCTACAAGGGGGGAACGAATTGATGTACGCGGAATCACCTCTGATGCCATTCAAATTTTTTTTTTCCTTCTAAATTTATGGTTGTGTAGGATCTACATGTGTTCGGGATTGCTTTCGCTGTTGTGTCCGAATGATTGTGTTCCTTGTATTTTGATTAATTCTTCACTTGACTTTGCTATGCCTTCAAAATCCGATTCTCATGTGCGGACAACGAGATTAGTTCTTTAAAAATTCATCAAGGACAGACCAGTTGTTGAAAAGGAACATGCTAACAACTCATCGGATGGTGGATAAGGGAGGAAAAAGACAAAAAAACATAATTTTTAATGCGCTAAATGCCTTGAAAAGTGTTAGAGGTGCATCAAAAATTTTAATTTTAATTTTTTTGTCTTTTTCTCTCTTATTCACCACCTAATGGGTGTTTATTAGCATTTCCGGATTGAAAAAACCCGATAAATCAAAAGGGCCTCAGAAGTTAAAAAAAATCAAAAGGGCCTCAGGCCAAGGTACATTATATATTCAAAAATACTACGCGTACGTCTAAAAATATTTTCGACGGTCCAGATTTTTTTTATTCTATGACCGATAAGAAAACACTTTGACCGGTAAAAGAGTAATTAAAATCTGAACCATACGTGTTGCATATGCGCGCGTAAGCACGGATAGACGGGCTCTTATATATTGGTGTCTCAGGTGGGAAACAAGCTAACCAACGGAAACAACCCCCATTAAGCAGGAGTACTTCCAGTAAGAGAAGAATAAAAATTGATGACTGAAAAAAGAAAGGGTACAGGGGCAGACTTGTCGAATAAGAGAAGAATAAAACTATGGCATTGCTCGTTGTGCTGAAAAGAGAAAGGGTCCAAGGGAAGACTTGTCGAATAAAGAAGAATAAAACTATGGAATTGCTTGTTGTGCTAAAAAGAGAAAGGGTCTAAGGGCAGACTTGTCGAATAAGAGAAGAATAAAACACTGGCATTGCACAATGAAAAGTTATACTCGAAATTAATCTGGATTGCTATTGCTAGCTAGAAACATGGGTATTTTGAACAAAAATTAGACAAATGTAAGGAACTCGAAATTATTCTCGATTCTACTCCGTGCTAGCGTCAAACTTGTGCTATGCACGGAGTAGACCACTTTCCGATGCCGTTTCAAAAAATTTGGTATACTCTGTTTCACTCCGTACATAGACTCTGAAGTTTCACTAATCGACGCAACGGAATTTACGAGAAACTAGTTGCATACTAGTTCAAACGAAAATAGCTCTCGAATCCATGAGGTTCTTGAATCCACAATAAGAAAGAGAAATAACTCTGAATTATATTTGATTAAAAGCTGCCTAATAATAGAGGTTACATGCCCTTTTGTAGGGAAAACTAACAAATCCTAGCAAAAACTTACAAAAAATAAAGTATCCCGAAAATTGGGAAAACTTCCAAAATTGAAAACTAGAAAGAAAAATAAGAAATTCCCAACTGGAAACAACAAAAACGGAATTACGCGCTAGGAGTAATTCGTAATCTAATTATTACCTAAAATAGCAAAATTTTAAATTGAAGGCCTAAACGAATGAATTTGGCCGAAATCCACCATCAGTCACGATTAGGGTGGTGAGTCTTGATCGCAGCGTGATTCTACTTCAGCCCACCAAGTTTGGGTCTATTCCAGGCTCGTCGATAAATTGCCGAAATTGGCAATTTTCAATTAGAAGTTGTTTGGGCCTCTTATGCTTTGTCCGGTCCAATTAATCATAGAATTAGGCCGCTACTTGTTCTGCATCATTCACAGCTCGAGAAACTCTTTTTCGTTTCATCCCTTGGGTTTGAGCCGCAAATGTACCCGTGAAACGACATGTGAGGTACTGATCCGAAACTGTGAACAATAAGAAACAAATACTCCAAGTATAAAGCAAAGAATCAAGATTAATTTCGAGTTCCTTTCATGAACTCTAATTTGTAATCCTACAAGGGGGGAACGAATCGATGTACCCGGAATCACCTCTGATGCCATTCAAATTTTTTTCCCTTTCTAAATTTATGGTTGTGTAGGATCTACGTACATGTGTTTGGGATTGCGTTCGTTCTTGTATCCGAATGATTGTGTTCCTCGTATTTTGACTAATTCTTCACTTGACTTTGCTATGCCTTCAAAATCCGATTCTCATATGCAGACAGTGAGATTAGTTCTTTAAAAATTCATCAAGGACAGACAAGTTATTGAAAAGGAAAATGCTAACAACTCATCGGGTGGGGGATAAGGGAGGAAAAAGACAAAAAAAAACATATTTTTAATGCGTTAAAATGCCTTGAAAAGGGTTAGAGGTGCATCCAAAATTTTAAATTTTATTTTTTTGTCTTTTTCTCACTTATTCACCACCCAATGGGTGTTTATTAACATTTCCGGATTGAAAAAGCCCGATAAATCAAGTGGGCCTCAAAAATTTAAAAAAATGAAAAGGGCCTCAGGGGCGACGCCATATTCAGCTGTGGGGTGTCAGGCTGTCGGCTGAACCCACTAAAATTTGAAAAGCTTTGCTAATACATGTGAAAATTATCCTGTGCAAGTGAGTAGTATATTAAATGAACCCATTCAAACTTTCAGTGAACCCACTGTACCCAGTCGCCAGACTTTCAAGACCACTTGTTATAGAGTTGATTTCTTGTTTCTAGTAAATGCTAAACTATGCTTCTTTTTTCACCAATTAAAATTTATGGGCTATAGTAACTTGGGTCATTACGGGTAGTGACCAAGTCTTTATTGGGTTACTACGGAAATTCCAAGTCCAGTATTTTACTAGGCATTCTCTCTTTCGCATGTGCAAGAGATGTATGAGGGTTTTTTTTTTAAACGGAAGAGATGTATGAGGTTGCACCCACTTAATGATTTTTCTGGAGTCGCCACTGCCTCAGGTTACATTATATATTCAAAAATACTACGCGTACACGTGGTGTGTACGCAAGACGCACAGATGGTGCATCTGCAGCGTCCAAAAATATTTTTGACGGTCCAGGTTTTATTTATTCTTTGACCGGTAAGAAAACTCTTTGACCGGTAAAAGAGTAATTAAAATCCGAACCATTGATTTGGTGAAATGGACACTTAAGATGTATGCGTATGTGTTGCATATGCATGCATACGCACGGGTAGACGGGCTCTTATATATTGGTGTCTCAGGTGGGAAACAAGCTAACCAACGGAAACAACCCCCATTAAGCAGGAGTACTTCCAGTTCCTCTAACCGCACGAGCAATGTCATCTCAACCAATGGCCTCCGCCGTGAACTACCCATATCCGTTTGAAGTGAACGTGGCAAACTACGTTCCGGTAAAGCTCGACCAACAAACTACTCTTCGTGGAAGAAACTAATGCTCAACTTAATCACTAGTCATCAACTAGTTGGCTTTGTTGACGGCACCATTGAGCCACCTCCGCTGCCATCCCCGGAGGAGGAGCAGAACCAAGAACAACACAGGTTGTGGATGAGATCCGACGGTCTAGTAAAAGGATGGATATTTGCGACGGTGACTGAGGAATTACTGCTAAAAAAGGTGCGCTTGAACACTGCTGGAGAGCTCGAGGAAGTGCTTAGCTCCCCCCATGAATCTGGTAATGCATTATCCTTATATTTTGCGTTTTATATTTTTTCCGTGTGAATTGTTGATGTAGGGTTGGTGTTGACGAGTCTTGATCTAATGAGGGATCCCTCATTAAAAAATTGGTGCGGACCTCCCCCTTTTTCAACTTTCCGGATCAAATTTTGACGATCCGAACCGCTCAATGTTTTTAAAATGCATTTTCCAAGGTCCACGCGGAAAATCTTCAAAAAAAAATACCCGGAAGGGCTTGATCCATGCATTTACCGAAAACTGTAAAAACAGTTTTACAGTTTTCGGTAAATGCATGGATCAAGCCCTTCCGGGTATTTTTTTTTGAAGATTTTCCGCGTGGACCTTGGAAAATGCATTTTAAAAACATTGAGCGGTTCGGATCGTCAAAATTTGATCCGGAAAGTTGAAAAAGGGGGAGGTCCGCACCAATTTTTGGTTAAGGGATCCCTTAGGTGAACATTGTCCTGGTGTTGACTGTGCCATTTTAATTCGGTTGCCTACGTACCTTTTGACTCGGAATCAAGTCAACATTGTCCATTTTTTATTTTGAAATGCTTTTTTTGGATTTTAATTTCGTTTGAGCTTTAGAGCATAAGCTTTTGTTTTCAATATGGGTCTGCTAACGTGTGCCAATAAGCACACAAACAAACAAAGAAAACACACACTTTAATACATCTTTTACACATTTCAATACACTTTCAATATTTCAATACACTTTTTTATACATTTCAATACACTTTTTCAACCTTAACGTGTGTCTATTGGGCACACGTTAACATTTTCCTTTCAATATAACTTCGAAGAGTGATTCATATTCTGTCTTTGAGAACAAAACGTCATTTGCAATTGGTTAAGTGATCTGGTCAGGGGAGAGAGATAGACAGAGAGAGGGGGAAAGAAATGAGTGGGATTGGCCCTCCGATCATGTTTTAGACAGTTCAGATGTGCATGTTATGATTTTTTTACCAGCAAAAATAATTCAAAATTAAATCAAAATTACCGAACGCACCCGAGCCGTCCAAAACAAGGTCGGGCGGCCGAGGGGTGCACAGCATCCCCCGCGGTATCCAAGCAAGAGCGAGATAAAGAGTCCTGGGGCTGTGTGCGCATAACCTTTTTCTCCTCTGTCCATAGATATGTGAAACCTTTTTCTTTTGTGGTGCAGGAAGAGAGAGGTTTGTGTGAGAATATTGTGTGAGTGTGTGAGAGATAAAAATATAAGTGACCAGTGAGCTTGAGAGCTTCTGTTGGGTATTTCTTGTCTTACAATACTCATCGAATATCAGTGCAAGTTGTTTCCTCTCCCGTTGAAGTAAGTATTGAGGCCGAACCACGTAAAATATTATGTATTCTTTGTGGTGGTGTTTGGTTTATGGTCTGCATTTTTTGTCAGATTGTTGCATGTATCCAGTACGTTATTGCACAAGCTCAGTAGTTTGTTGCACACTTTCATTGCGAGTGGGATCGAGTCTTAATCTCAACACTACGTACAATAGCCTTATTTCCTTAAAATAAAAAAAAAGTAAATATTCCATTGGCCATAAACATCATAGTTGACAATTATTTAGTACAATTTTTACTAAAGAGGTGGATATTTGTGACGGTGACAGAGGAAATACTGCCGGAACTTCTGAGCTTGAAAACTGCTCGAGAGGTTTGGATTGCGCTCGAGAATATATTTGCCCCCTCTGAGTCCGAGTCTAGCGTTGACGAAGCTGGTAATGCATTAAACTCTCATATTGCTTTTTATTTTTTTCCCTTTTAAGTTACAAGTAGTGTTGGTTTTGACTTTGTTTATGACTCAATTGGATACGTAGTTGTTATGCATGTATTCGTTTTACTTGTTACTCCCTCCGCCTCATTTTAAATGTCCCTTACGTAAAGTCGTGTCATTTTGACTTTAAAAGAAAATGTATTTCTAAATTTTTTTTTTTCAAAAATTTTTATACCATTCAAAAAGTACTCGTTGAGATTTTTTGAACGGTGCCAAAAAAAAATTTTAAAAGTAATTTTGAAAGTATTTTATTTTTTAAAGTCAAAGTAGCCCGATCTCCTGTAGAGGACATTTAAATTGAGACGGATTGAGTATTTGAGTGATCATTTCATAAGTTTAATTTTGTTTTTTTCTAAATGTGATTGAGTACTATCGATAGAATTGTTGAATCCAACACCAGTTGGACTAGTTAACAATAGGACACCAAATAGGCCTTTACTTTGTATGTATCATTGAGCTTCAACAATAACAGATTTTTAGAGCCTTTTTTTTATTGAACAGCGAAAAAATTTATTAATCTTTGAAAACATACAAGGATTAAAGGGATCCAAAGCACAGTATCATGGCCAAAGCGGAGAAAACCTTCAAAGAAGGAAACCACAACCGACAATCCTACACCGCCAGGACCCAAGAAGGATAAAACTAGCACCCTCAATTGGCAAGGAGCCAACCAAGATGAACACGCAAAGGGACAAAGTCCCGAACCGCACCTAGACAAAGAACCCAAAAACAAACAGCATCTAACAAGATGACAAACGAACCAATTAACAAGGAAAAAATCACCTCCAAAACCAACCCTAAAGCTCTACTACCTACCGATCCTCTTCTAGTAAAGCTCTGAACTGCTCTTCCTTCATAGCCTCCATATGAGCAATCCTTCTAATGACATCCTCTTCATCACCATCGTAACTAAGACCGATAGACTTATGGGAATCCCACATAGCTTTAGCCTTACTAAGGACTTCCTCATCATCACTCATAAAATGAGCACCCTCAAACTTGTTAAACGAAGAAATTGAGGCCTTGTTGATTGCCTGAATGGCCTGAACTTCAGTAAGGAGGATATGGTTTCTATTTGTGATACCCTTCGAAGAGATTGAAGCAGATAGGGTAGCAGCAGCCACGACAGACCTCAAAACCACGCATTTTTTTAATTTTTTCTCCCACCCTTAGATTTTCTTGGTAAAGCCTTAGAGAACCCCAAAATTTCATCAATTGTTTTCCTCTTCTTTTTCCCTTTGGATCCTTTTAAAGCTGCCTTGACTGGAGAGAGATGATTCGCATTCGGATGATCAATGGGATCAGTTGGCTCCACATCATTATTATTCACTTCCTCCACTGAGCCCAAACTAACGTAAAGTTGGATCCCCACTTGCTCAATGTCCGTACCAACTTCATCCACCGCCAAGCAATTTGAATCCCCAATTGAATTATCCACCAAAGGATAACCATCTTTATTGTTTCTGAACAATTCAAGCTGCCTCTCAGCTGCAAAATCCTCGAAAAAATCAATAGCTTCTCTCGATTCGCCCACCAAAGACCCCTTTATCCATAATTGGGACAGAATCCTCAACCATCTTGGAGATTTCCAAGTCATCACAAGTTCGGGATGGAAGAGAATTCCCCACCAAAGAAGCAAAACCGTCATTCTCATCAATATTCTCGAACACATGATTCGCCCCCTCTTGTTTGTTGACCATATCACCCAACACATCTTCAACTCCACCCTTTAACATAGCATCATCTGAATCAATCGACCCCTCATCTGAATTTGGACTAGAAACCACTCTATCTAAACCACAACCTTTGCAATCACACTTAACCTTCAAGTAATAAAAAATATTAACTTGTTCTTCCATTACTCTAATTGGATAAGAATCCCATTGAAACTCAAGCTAATCACCTGAATAATTGCATCAAAAGTATTAGAAAGAACTTTCACCTTACCAACGGAGAAGGAGGATCTTTTCGATGTGGCTTCATCAAGGGATATAGAGTCTCCCTACCTATTTCCAATGCTAAAGAAAGTGGCAACATACCAAAGGTGCAAAGGAACTCCAAAACAGCTTAGCCACACTAACCTCTTAGCGTCAACCTTCAACTCAGGATGCCAACGTTTCACATCAATGAACCAATTTGATAACCAATTCAAACCCGATTCTTCTAACGTAGCAGCCATGTCCTCTATGGATTCGAAAGTTAAAAGGAAAAAAAAAAAATCTCTTAGATGAATGTTGGAAACCCCTTCTGCAGTGAAAGCTTCCTTCAAAGAATCCAGATTCCTCAATGATGTGGACCAACCTATTGCGCTCCTGTATGACCATTCGGTTTCATCCTCGTGAGCTTGAATAGGCGGAATCACAATACTTACAGAATCTTTGGCAGAACCCTTCGCATCTTCCCCTCGGAGAGAAGCCTTGACCATTCCATTTCCTGTAACTATATCTGCAAAAGATACCTCATTAGTAACAGAAACTCCCTTAGCAAGACAGGTTTCTTCCCAACCAGATTCTGTTTAAACCTTACATTCAATTTATCCTCCACCCCCTTCCACGGGAAACTAGCAATCTTGGCATAAATCTTATTATTTTTAGAGTCCTGAAACCAAATTGAATCACTTATTTGGGCTTCAAAAGATCTCTACATGGCTTAATATTGAAAATCATTGTGTTACCCATTTTTGGGTGCCCTAGGGCTGGGCCCAAGGGCCAGCCCTGATTATGACCTAGAGAAGGACTATTTTAGTTGATTTGACTGATTTGTGGGTTTTTTAGTTTTTGCTTCTTTTTTTTTTTTTTTTTTTTTTTTTTGAACTGGGATTCTTCCATTAATGTCCGTGGGATATGTTTGATTCATAGGATTTGTGGCCGTTGAATTGGGGGATTCTTCGTTCAGATCAAGAGATTGTAGTGCAGGGGGATGGAGATTAATGCTCTAGTGTGAGAGTAGTGTTGGCAATCGGGGCGGGGCGGGATGGTACTATCCCCATTCCCGATCCCCCCGCTCCAATCCCCACGAAGATTGAAGATTGAATAGAGCCTTGTAGCTTCCATTTTAAGAACCGGTCTACTTTTCAAAGACCACTCAAATATATATTGGCAGTTCAACCGATAACCTAGTGAACCGTTCACAAATTTACTGAACCGAACCGTATAAAACTTGAACTAAACCGCTGGCCACTTCAATGCAATGACATTAGAAAAATTGATGTACCCCACTGCTTTGGCATACTTGCGCACATCGATATCCGAACTTATTTGTCATTATGTGCATATTATCTTCCACCTAATAGGCGGAGGTTAAAAAATCCAAAATTATAAAGTTAAAATATACGCGGAGGATCCTGTCAAGGATCCCGGAAATCCCGGATTGAAGCATTTTGAAGCCTTTAAAAGATGTTTTTGCATGATCCGAGCCGTCCAATGTGTTCAAAAGGTGTTTTCCAAGGTCCACGCGGGAAATCTTCAAAAACAAATACCAGGAAGGGCTTGATCCACGCAATTCTTCGCAAAAACTGCATATTTACAAAATTGCGTGGATCAAGCCCTTCCCGGTATTTTTTTTTGAAGATTTCCCGCGTGGACCTTGGAAAACACCTTTTGAACACATTGGACGGTTCGGATCATGAAAATTTGATCCGGAACTATGAGTTCCGGACTCAAGGGTCCCGGACTAGAGAATTCCTCATTATGTGCATATTATCTTCCACCTAATAGGCGGAGGTTAAAAAATCCAAAATTATAAAGTCAAAATATATATATACACAAATTATCCAATCAAGGATCCCGGATGGGAGGTTTTTTGGTGTTTTGATGCTTTTAAAAATTGTTTTTGGGAAATCCGAGCCGTCCAATGGGTTCAAAAGGTGTTTTCCAAGGTCCACGCGGGAAATCTTCAAAAAATAATACCGGGAAGGGCTTGATCCAAGCATTTTTTCTCAAAAACTGTACATTTACAGTTTTGCGGAAAAATGCTTGGATCAAGCCCTTCCCGGTATTTTTTTTTTAAGATTTCCCGCGTGGACCTTGGAAAACACCTTTTGAACACATTGGACGGTTCGGATCGTCAAAAAAATATCGGGAAGGTGGAGTCCCGGATCCGGGACTCCCGGATTAGATAGTGACTATATATATATACCGTGGGGTTCTAATCCGTGATCCCGGATTAGAGCATTTGGGGTGTTTTTTTTGTGTTGCAAATTGTTTTGGGAAAATCTGAGCCGTCCAATGTGTTCAGAAAGTGTTTTCCAAATTCGAACTTATTTGTCATTATGTGCATATTATCTTCCACCTAATAGGCGGAGGTTAAAAAATCCAAAATTATAAAGTTAAAATATATATATATTATATATATACCGTGGGGTTCTAATCCGGGATCCCAGATTAGAGCATTTGGGGTGTTTTTTTTGTGTTGCAAATTGTTTTGGGAAAATCCGAGACGTCCAATGTGTTCAGAAGGTGTTTTCCAAGGTTTCCTAGGGAAATTTGCAAAAAAAATACAAGGAAGGGCTTGATCCAAGCAGTTTTTCGCAAAAACTGTATATTTACAGTTTTACGAAAAATTACTTGGATCAAGCCATTCCCGATATTTTTTTTTGAAGATTTCTCGCGTGGACCCTTGAAAACACCTTCTGAACACATTGGACGGCTCGGATCGTCAGAAAACGCTCGGATCATGGAGGTCCGGATCCCGGACTAGAACCGCGTCCTTTATATATATATATATATATTTGTTTGATTTTTATTATTGTTGTCACTCTGTTAGGGATTATCCCATTTGTGATATTTGTTACAATTTTCATTTTCAAGATTGTGATCGATTTCGTAGGTACTATTAACTTTTAGTTGTTTGCATGTTAGTATTTATTATAGATATTATGGTAAATTTCGGAATTGTCCCTTATATTAAAATTATCGTATGCAATAAGTTTATCCAAAAATGCAAACAAATATAATAATTTTCCATAGAAAGAGTGAATGCTGGCAAGGAAAATTGCAAAACAAATAGATATCCAATTTTCCAAGAGGAATATGGAAGCTGTAATAGCATTAAAAAGTAAATTTAGCCTTAGGGTAAGTTCTCACCATGGTATTTTTGGTATTTTCAGTATTGTTTCACAAGTCATTAATTATGTTCACATACATCAATTAATTTGACAACTTGTAATCCAGGAATATCGTAGCGGAAGCTCACCCAAATGGAATGTGGACTAGGATTGTGCATTAATAAGGGAAAAAATGAAATTTTCAATTAATTATTGGCTGGAAACACAGTTCATGTTGATGTCATGGATTGGAAACAAAATGTATGGGGTTGTTTTTAGGAACAAGATTTAATTAATTCCAATTTTTTCTTAACATAAGCTTTAAAATTAAAAAAAAGATCATATTCTAACAATTGAAAGAAGACAAATAATACTAGAAGATTTTGATTATTCTCTTCGAGATGAATTGGATTATATATTTTAAGAAGTCTTACAATAACATTGTTCATGACTTTTTTTGACCCAACATTCTCTATACAAACTTCAATTACAAATCTCTTTATCTCTTTATTTCATCTCTATTTTAAATAGTTTCTCCTTTTCCTCCAAGCATTATTTACTTTTACTCCAACTTCTTATATGTTATATTCCAAAATTGAATTTGTAGGATCCTCGGTTTATTTTTCCTAACATTTGGCATATCAAGTATTTTCTTCCAAAATGAAGGAGGAAATAAAGAATGAGTGAGGGTAAGAATTTCTTCATGAAAACAAATATAATGCACTAACGAGTCCTAGAGGGGGGGTGAATAGGACGACAATTTAAAAATTAATTTTAATTAAGAGATATATAATCATTCATGCTCCATTCAAATTGCCACAATTAAATTTGCAAGAGATAAAGACAATTAAAGTAAAGAGACAAGACGCAAGATATACGTGGAAACTACTTAGGGTCTAAACACCCTAAGCATAAAACCACGGCCTAGTCCTACTTGTGCATTCCATAAATCAAAAGGTTTACAAGAATTAACAAGACTAGAAATTACCCAACAAGCCCCCTGTGACACCTAGCTCCAATTCTTGATAGTACCCCGTACCCCTCTTTGATTCCATGGACTCCACAAGCACGCCCGTCTTGGTCTCCGAGTCAACTCGGCACCAGTCCAACCGGCTCACGTAGGAACCAAGACAATCAACCATGATATGAATGACATGATGATAAATGAAGATTTTTAATAAAGAAAATCAATCTAGAGCAAATACATGGTGAACAAAAGTATTGCACTAGATTGACAAGGAAAATGATTAAACACAAGGTTTAAATCATATAATGCATCAAGAACCCATAAAAGATAAAAAGACTTGATTTTTAATGAGAGCTTTTGAATGAAGAAAATCAATCTAGAGCAAATACATGGAGAACAAAAGTATTGCACTAGATTGACACAAAAGATTATCAAACACTAAGTTTAAATCATACTAAAAGCATCTAAACACATGAATCTTAGAAAAGATTGTTTCTTGATGATGGAATGAAGATTTGAGAAGAATCAAACTAGAGCATATACATAGATATTAGAATATAGCACTAGAATGAATAAAAGATGATCAAATCAAAATAGAAATCACCTCTAAAGCATAGAACCCCATGAGCAAGTGAATGAGATGTGTTTCTCTCTCTAAGGTGGGCTAATGCTCTCAAAATCTGACCTAGAAGAGTGAAAAATAAGTTTATATAGTGTCAAGGACATAACCCTAGCATAAGCCAATAGGAACACGCCACATACACCAGTAAAAACGCGCTGCGCTTGAAGTTGTGCACAGAGACAAGCAACAAGCGCTCAACAGGCGCCATAGAGATGTGCAGACAGGAAAAGCGCTAATAGGTTCAATGAGCGCAACGGGTAGTGCTCATCGAGTGCATCTTGCTGAATCTGTTTTTAATGAAGCAAACTGAAGCGCTAGATAGTGCCAGTCGCGCTAAACAAGCGCTGCGTTCAGAATCTCTTTTAAAATAGGTATATGCCTTAGATAAATACTTGATGCTCATATTATAAGGCTAAAATCATGCAACATAAAAGGATTAAATCCCTAATCTAAATGAAGAACATGATAATGCAACTTTATACCTTTCATAAGCCAATCCGGGCCAAGTGCGTGTAACTCCATTTCTCCAATCCTTCAACCACCGTGTGGAACATCTAGACTCAATCATCTAAGCTACCTCCCAAACCCAAATGGAAAAAGATAGAAGTACATACACCAATGGTTTGTCGAAATCCGGAAAATGCCAATAACACTAACACTTCAAAATAAAGAAATTAGCCAAATAGATGAAAAAATTGAGAAATAGAAGATGGGTTGGAGATGCTTTGAGAGTAGTCAAACCATACACATTTAGCTTAAGGATTGCCGTTTAATTTGATATGATATCTCTGTATTGGTGATAGAATTTGAAGGCGAGACGGCGACAATGATCGCAAACCGGTACTTGCCCTTGTACAAGGCCATCCGAAACGGTGACTGGGACAGCGCCACCAACTTCTTCGAGCAAGAACCCGACGGAGTTCGGGACGCCATCACGTTGCCCTCAGAAACGGCACTCATGTTGGCCGTCCGTTCGTCAAAGCGAAACCACTTCGTCAAAAAGCTATTGGAGAGGATGTCGCCAGAGGATGTTGTGCGGACAGACAGGTTTGGTCATACCGCCCTCCACGAGGCAGTGATTGGCGGCAACAATGTGGTGGTGGCCAAGTTCCTGGTGGAGAAAAACTCGCACTTGCCCAACATTGAGAACAAGCAGGGAGTACTTGCTGTGCACTTCGCGGCTGAGCGAGGGAATAGGGAGATGGTTGATTACTTGTTGGAAGTTACTAAGCTGGACGGGGACCCGAATCCGGAGGGAAAACTGGGTTCTCGACTCTTGCATAATCTCCTTTTGGTGAGCTTTATGGTAAGGAAATTTCTGTGAGTGTGATTTTGTTTATTCTCACTGAAGTATGGTGAATATTATCTTCAGTTTTATTGGTGGAAAAAAGTGTATTAATATGTACTCTATCTGTCGCATTTTAAATGTCTCCACGTAAAGTCGTATCATTTTGACTTTAAAAGAAAACATAATTCTAGATATTTTTTTTCAAAATTTTTTACACCATTCAAAAGTACTCGTTGAGATCTTTTGAACGGGACAAAAAAAATTTAAAAAGTAGTTCTGAAAGCATTTTATTTTTTAAGGTCAAACTTGCACAGTCTCCCGTAAAAGACATTTAAATTGGGACGGAAGGAGTATTAATCCAGTGGATTTCATACTTTTTCTACCAATCAGAATAAGGGTAACGTTCGCCCTCGTTAAGTGAGAATGAACAAAATTACACTCAATGTTTGGTCTAAACTAAATTTTTGGGCTTTTTTAAAATTTAATTTGTTACTTTTACTTTAGTTTTTCTTATTCGCCTTGGCAAGAGAAATTTAGAAGGTACTCCTAAAAATTAAATTATAATAGACAACTTTAAAAGTTCACTATTAACCAAAATAATGTAAAATGAGTCCGCAGATGTTTTTAAAAAGTAAATCATGGTCAACCTAGTTAGGCATACCACGTAAATTTTGATCCTGACCAGCTTTTTAGGTTATGTTCACATAATTTTTACATATGACATATTAGTTTCCTAACTTAGAGTGATTGTGTTAATTATGATTACCGATAACTAGGGCTTTTTTTTTTTTTTTTGAGTAATGGAGATAATTCAAAACGTGTGAGTGATATTGTTCCTTATATAACTGATTTCATAGTGTGATGATTTCACCCCAAAAATAAACGGCTTGGAATTCAAATACTCCCTTCTTCCTTCTTAAAATGTGTTGTTTCGTAAATCTAATTTATTTATTAAAAAAATATCATCATTACACATTTTAAATCAGCTTTTACCTCTACTTTACACTTCTCATATCAACTTTCACCTCAACTTTCCAAAATTATCCTCCACTTTTACCCATAATTTTTTTACCGATTAATTTTTGAAAAGGACAAAATAATAATTGTACAAACTTTTAGTCATTAACTTTTCAAAACACACATTTATTAAAGGACAACCCAATGGAATACTCAATCTACTCTTATTTGGGAATCGAGGTAGTATTTGTTATTATGTAAGTTGAGATTATGCATAACTTCACCTACTCCCTCCGTTTCCTTTTAAGTATGTTGCTTCGTGGATCTAACTCATTAAATAAACATCATCATTACTCTTTTAACATAAACTTTTATCTCCACTTTACATATTTCACAACAATTTTATCTGTATTTTTCAAAATTATTCTCCACTTTTACATATTATGTTTTTACTCCTTAACTTTTCAAACTACACACTTAAAATGGAATTCTCAACTCTTAAAAAGGGACAGATGGAGTAATTGATATTTAATAAACAAAAAGGAACGCCACATGTAAATAATGGTTGGTAATAGGAGATTGTCGTATATCAATGAGTCAACATGTGTTTAATTTCCACTTGATTTTTATTTTCCCGTTTGTCAGTTTTGCATCTAATTTTTGTGGATTATTGATTCTTCTCGACGAGAGGAAAAGTAAAAAAAATTTGACTGAAACCCAATTCTTGGATTTTTCCCAAAAAATTGGGTTTTGATCATAATTTTCTACTTTTTCAATTTCTCTCGTCAAACGAATCAATAATTCAAAAAATCAGGCGCAAAACTAACATGTCTTTTTAATAAATGCAAAATCGAAGAAGTCCAGTGACTTGTTATGGAAACTTTATTGTACAGACATTGCTTCAACTTTCCTTCGACGCTACCCAAAGTTAGCATCCATGAAACCTACTCCGTTCCTGGAGCTCTGTCATCGCCCTGGTTCATTCCGTAGTAGAACCCGCTTAAACTTCTTTCAGAGCTTAATATATTCTGGTATGTCTCTTCATTTTTGAAAACCATTCTTGACAGGGAAAGGCTAAAGTATGTCCTCTTATGATCCCACAATCATAACATATTACGCCTTTTTAAGGCAAATGTTATGACGGGGGATACCGTAATAAATGACTATGAAAATGTTATTCCATTTTGAAAAATGTTACGCATGATATGGTGAAAATGTTATGTCGTTTTGTAGTTTGAAAATGTTATGCCATTTTGTGATTTTTGTTATGTTATGCCCTATTAGAATTAATGCTGCGATATCGAGTGGTTAATGATATAGGTGGGATACTTTATCTCCGGACAAGTGTGGGCACACCCTAGCTTTTCCCTTCTTGATATAAATGATGCATACAAGATTAACGTTATTTTCAAATAACAATATTTTGTGATTTTGTGTAGGTGTTCCTCTGAAATTAGAAGGAAATGCAAACAAGCCTGTAGGAAGAGATGTTGAGAATTCTGTGGAGGGCGTCGTTTCTCCTCTGGGTTATTGTTAGACTTTTTCGTCCGAATCTCATTTAACCATTTACTCTTACATGGTAGCACATTAGGACTTGTACCTATGAATTTGTGCCCTAGCTCGAGTAGTAAAAAACACAAGTGACTTCCATGGGCGGTCCAATGGAATTTATAGGGATATTATTTAGTTAAGTACTACCAAAAAGAAAAACAATTCAACTTGAAATCCGCAAGTTGTGGTTAGCTCATGCGGCAGAGCTTTTGAATGTCTCACACTACATTCTAGGATCGAGTCTCTCCCCCATGTAATAGATTAGGATTGACGAATAAAATAAAAAACCTGAAATCTCTTTTTCGGTGGTGCATTAATTGGTTCACTATGTTAAACACAGAATTGTGAAACTGATATCGTCATTGTTGGTGTCTTGAATTTTTTGTCTTAATAATCAAAAGTGAATTAATTGTTTATCGATTGACCATATAGTGATTCAGAAACTTAGTTAAAGCTCAAATTGTAAAATCCATTTAAGGGAAAGAAAAATTATTTGACCATATAGTGATTCAGAAAAATTATTGAATATTCATATTGAATTTCGATTTCGCGCCCTGGGCATATATATAAGGTTCAGGCCGCCCCTGAACCCTTTCCTTCCGTTGTAAAATTTAAATAGCCCTTCTACCCTCTTATACATATCTGATTTTGGAAGTTGTGTTATGCAGTGAGCCTAAAGTTGCGTGCAATATTTTGGGATATCGCTGAAAAGCTTGGTATTGACTAAACAATTGCACTTGCATCTGTATGTATGTACACATTCCCACTATCCACAACCATTAATTGTTGATTCATTTGAAATGTAGTGCCGACGATTAAGTCCGTACGGGAAATCAAACTGAAACACCACCAAGCACTCAAGTTCCTCAAACAACTTTGTGAGGAAGTAGTGAAATCCGAACTCTCAAAGGCGGGTGACATCTTTAAACTCCCGCTGGGGACTGCGGCGACCTTGGGGATTAGCGAGATCATAGAAGAAATCTTGGAAAAGTTCCCCACTGGAATTTACATCGCGAATTTGCGCAAGCAGACCTTATTCCAACTCGCAATTGAAAACCGTCAGAGAATGTTTTGAACCTCATATACCAGCTGGATGAGGGCCAGGACCATTTTCTGTGGAGACGCGATGAGTTCGGAAACAACTCGCTGCACACAGCTGGAAACTTTGCATCTCGGCAACAAATCTCACTCCAAGCGAATGTGGCCGGTGCAGCTCTACAGATGCAGCGTGAGCTACAATGGTTTAAGGTAATATTCTACTATTATTCAGACCTATTATAGTATGTCTGTACAAGTCCGATTTTGCCCCTGCTTACCAAATCAGAATGGACATTGTCCTCACGTAAGTTCCACACGCATTTATTACGCGGGACTCACATGTATGTGAGGGATTGTTTTCGGTATTCTGTCCAGATAATTGTGTTCCTAGTTATCTCTCGTTTACTCCTATGAGAATAATTTGTTGAGACTTGAGATTTGGCGTTCAATAAACTACAACTAAAAAACCAAAAAACACTTTAGTGGAACAAGTTGTAGATTTAAGCTACAACTAAAGGTCTAAAAAACTAAAAAATCAAAAAACACTTTAGTGGAAAACCCGTCAATCTACTAGAGTCCGGCCTTTTGATGCCCTTCTCCTTGGGGACTCTGTTTAGGTTGCTCTAAACATCACTGGTTCCTTTCAGGCCACCCTTTTTCCAATGGTTCTTACTAGGCACCCCATAACCCTATCATCACAAATCATTATTAATTACAGTTGTCCTATTAACGTATAATTGATTTCTCGATGATAAGAACATCCATGCCTATGTCTTTTTCTGACAAATGGATATCTCAAACATATCAATGAATAGTAGTAATGGACAGAAGCATGACTAGCTCAATACATTTTGGTGACTATGATTAACTCCACAATGCTGCAAAATTTGAAAAACGTATGAGCCTACGTAATCAACTCATTAATAGTATACTACAGGGATTAAAGGGTAGTTCAATAAAATTCGGTACTAATCTGTAATTTAAAAGATTCTAAGTGTCAAAAGGGTATTCGTAGTTTCGTACACAATTTTGGAGTTAGTATAAAATTTATAAAACTTGGAGGGTGATTGTGTAATTTGCCAAACATGTAATACGTTGCGATGCAGATTACGATGATGCGGTCATAACCTGTTACTGGGTTTCGCAGTTTAAACTTCTTTTTTTTTTTTTTGCACGGCAAAAGAAATTTTATAAATCTTCGAAAACGCATTGCAAAGATTTAAAGGGGTCAAGGCAAGACAAAACAATGCCACCATAGAACCAAAGGGAAGTAACAAAACGTTAACAAGGAGTCAACCAGAACAAAACAGGCAAAAGAGAAAACAACCCCTATAAACCGCACCAAACTTTTACACCCCCAGGGAGAAAATTAACATCCTTACAAACCCTAGCTGATGCAAACACCTCCAAGTACTACCCATAGATAATATCTCCAGATACAATAAAATTAGGAGCTCCATAGACCTTAGATCAGCCAAAACATGAATCACCAAGTCAGTGCCAAGGCTTGATCAGAGGCTTAAGATGGGACACTAACACCCCATAAGAGAAGGGGACACAGACAAAAACCCAACTGCTGATCAAACTTCCCAAAACCCCTTATAAATATGACAAGACTCGCACAACCACCCTTCCGACACACTCACAACCAACCCTCCGACACACTCAAACAAGCAACCCAAGGGAAAATAATCAACAAATTCCCAAATCCCAAAGACCACTAAAAAATCCCTGCAATTGCACCCAAAAAATAAAGCTTGATCAAGCCAATCCAACACTGAGAGTAGCCAAATAAAAGAAGATTTGAACCCAGGAGCAGAGCAATTTCGAGTAGCAGAGATTGATATGGCGAGGCAATGACAGTAAGAAAAACACCACAACAATCACTGTTGACCAGACTGCCTCCGATCACTGTTGACCATCTCCGATCTACACCGCACCCCAACCGAGTACTCACTCGAATGAATGGATCCCTGCAAACCAGATCTCTGCGGTTAATCATAATCCTACACCCCCTAACCAGAGTGCCCGCACCCCCTAACCGGATGCTTCTGACCCGTCATCCACCAGAACTGCACCCCATCAACCTGTTCTGCCACCCGACCTGTGCACCTAACTGATTTCCCGCAGAACAACCCGGAATGCCTCATAGAAAACCGGATGACACACATCTCCAACCGAGATGCAACTATCCGCGTCCGCCAATCCCCGAACGCCTGTGTCCAATCACCAGACACAAAACCCGTGACTCCATCTCTCCTCATCATATGGCCATACATCCTGGAGAGGAACCCGTCACAAAAAAAGACACAGAAGAAAGAGAATCCCGCGATATATCGATTTCACCTGCCTCAATCCTCTGTCCGTAGCTCCTGTGAACATCCCACAGTAACCAGTTGCCTGCCGTCTACAGACAATACCACACACAATCCGATTCGGCTCCCGACGCATCCAGTACCCTCCGGTCATGACTCCTCGGTACAACCTCGCGCCCATCCCGTGTGCACCCGCAACTGCTGCTCATCCTGTCCACATCATAAACCAACCATACAGCCTGACTATGCCTGACATCAGCTCCAACTGTCACTGCACTCTCACAAGCTTGTACGGTGCCCATCATCCTCCTCACGCAGCCCGAATCACCACTGCAAATCCCGATGAAAGGTCTTCGAACTCAACTGAACTAGACTACCTGTTGACCATCTCCGATCTGTCCCACTAGTAAGCGCCTGTGTCATTAACCAATCGAAGGTCTCCACACTCCCCAAACCGGAATGCAACATCCAAAAGAATGTATCCTTGCTCACTAGCTCTCTGACTGATCAACACAGCTCAACCGCCGCGATTCCGCAATCACCCCGATTGCCCCGGTCAACCTCCAATCTCTGCAAAGTCTGTCCAATGCTGCCGGTGTGTAATCCTCCAACTCTGCTCGTTTCTGCCACCTATCTGCCACTTCCGCCATTCTCCATCAGCTCTCCCGGGTCTCCTCCTGCCTCCTGGTCCATCCACGTTCCATTCTTGGCTTTCCTGGCACCCTCTGGACTCCCATCGGTTCTCCTCGATCTATCGCTCCAGCAAGCGCCTGTGTTACTACCAAACGAGCATCCATGCACCCCTAACCCGGAGTACAAAAAACCCGAACGAGTGTATCCTTGCTTGCCAACCGCGACTGACCATCCCTGGTTTGCCTCTGATTGAACCCAACGGCTACTGACCAACCCAGACCATGTCCGGTACTCCCCGGTCTCTCCTGCTGTGCCCAAACCCGCAAAATTCGAGTCGAATCACCCAAATCCGAGCCCACCAATGAATCCGAAACAATCCAATTAGCTAAGAAAAAGCCCCATCACAACCCAAAACGCCTTGGAACACCCAAAACCTGCTCAAAACACGCAATGACACTATTCCCGAGCCTTTACACGAAAAACGGAGAACGCGGTTGGATCCTAAACATCGAACCCAATCCGAAATCGACCTGAACCGGCCATGAACCGGCTAAAAACATACTGAATCGGTCAAAAAACCTATTCTGGTCTAACACCGAACCGTGAACCGGTCTGGACCCGACCGAACCCAGTCTGCTAACCCGCTGACCCTCCGGTCCTTTGACCGGACCATTGACCCCAAATTATGAACCTTTTGATCGGTTTGAACCCATACCTGACCCTTTTGTTGACGTGGCGCCACGTCAGCGTTGACCGGCTGACGTGCTCTTTGACTGTCCGACGTGGCAGCCGCGTGGTTGTTGACTCGGCATCTCCTTCCTTTGACTCGCGCGTGTCACACACGCCCGTGAGTAGATCTCACTCGCCTTCCTTCAGTCTGCGTGTGCGGGCGCGTGCAGTGGTTTCCGGTGACGGGGCTTGCACCACCGTGATTGTCGTGATGAGAGCTACAAAACCCTGTCTTCAAATTTTGTACCCGATCACGCTAAGCACGACCGCTACACCACAGGTATTCTGCCTCTTTCCGCCACCTTTCAAAGCCACCGTGAGCGCTATTCCGGTGACCAAAACCGACGAGCCTTACATCGTTGGACTCCCCTCGACGAGAGGAACAAAACCTTGTGAGAAAAACTTCCGAGCACCTTCGTTTTTTCCGATCTTGATCCGTGAGCTTCAATGGTGGTTTTCCGGCGACCCCTTCTTCAATCCCGCTCTGATACCACTTGTTGGGATCGTCCTGGGTCACACAATGCACACAAGCACACCAAAGATATGAGGAAAAACTCCGTGTATATATGTACAACATATACAACATGAAAAAACCTCTTCGGAGCTCTACCGGCTCCTCGGGGACCACAAACCAGTACCCCGTGCGCTCAGCCTCACCACTCTGCTCACCGTGTGCTCCGACAGCCCTCCGAGGAGGAGCACCCTCCCTCCCGAAGGAGGGAACACACTGCTCTCTCAACCCTCTCTCTGCCTCACAATATGCACACACACACACCCTATCTCTCTATACATAAGTATAAATAGGTGGGGGGAGTGATCCAGTGCTTCGCGCACCTCTCCCTCACATGGGAGAATCCCAACACATACTTTTGCAAAAGGTATCACCTTGTTTCTAAGTACTTTTCCTTTCGACCAATGATTTTCACCTGCTTTTTCTCATAACTCAATTCCTCTCAAAGTTCAATAAAAGTCGTCACTATATACTCTTCATCTGAATTGGGCAAGTATCACCTTAACAAAGACACACAAAAACGTCATGCACATATGATAACTCTAGTGGTATAGCCAAATGCTAACTTATTTCCCCAATCTTCTCTAAAACCTCAAACGGCTCCAAATACCTTGGTTGTAACTTCCATTTTTCTCCTAAATAGTACCACCTGTAGACAAATTTGGCTTTTGCAAATACTTTAAGCCCCCCACCTTTGGCAACACTCGAAGATGACAAATGATCTCGTAAGTTGTGGATTAAGATTGTGAACCTTATAAACTCCTTGAACCTTTGAACCTCAATCGATAATCACACATAACCAATAACCAAAGCCTTAGCCTTTAACATGTGTCCAAGAACAACATAACGCTCGGCAGCCATATGAATCTAGCGTCTAGAAAATCAATTAACATCCCGGCGAATCAACCTCTCCATGAGATCTTTTGACCGGCCGACACAAGTCATAAACTGGCCATCATGTCGATTTGCCGTTATTTTGGAACATTCTGCAAGAGTTTGGATTGGACATGGAGTCTCTGATTCGATCATCTCCGCGGGGTGTACATGCCCAGGAATCTTTGAGATGAGGATTAGGAGTAATTTGTTGGAAAAACTTGGTTTTATTCATTTTTAATTAATTATTAAAGTGGGTCCCACACGTCCACGTGGTCGGACCACATACCGTTGTGTTCGTCTTAGTTAGGAGATTAAGATCGAACCCTTGGTTGGATAAAAACAAGTTAAGGTGAATGAGAAATTGACCTTGAAAATGCCTACATGAACATTGGTAGAAGGGGGAAAAATGTGTTGTCCCACATTGGTGAGGCACAACTATTTCATTGGGTATATGTATCCCAAGTTGGGCTATAAGGGTTGGCCCTTTGGGTCATGACAACTTTTGTTGGGGGAGAAGGCATGGACAAAGTGGGTTTTAGTCCATATAACACACGCGCGCGCCGCCGACCGAACCGGGTTGGGTCATTAGATAATGAGATGGGCTTAGGCCCAAGAGATTCTTATCTTTTTTACTGAAATTTTATACGGACTGGGCCAGGTCGAACCGGTCCGTTTCAGTTTAATTTTTCCTTCTCCATTCCGAAACAGTGTGTCCCAACCGAAATGTTTTTTCCTTTCCCAGTGCGTCTGTTCGCGACATCTCTCCGTACCTTTCCGTTCCGGTGCCTATTAGGACCCTTCTTCTCTCATGCATTTACGTTTCCATTGCATATCATACTGCACTTCCTGCATAAAATATTCTGAGAGTTCTGCGTAGTTTCCTGGTTCGCCTACCGATCAGATTGCAGTGCTGCTTCCGGCCGGTGAAAGTCGGGTATTCTTGGGAGGCAAACGTCCAAGTTTCTCCATCAGCACCATAGTGGAGGGCGAATTTGCCTTAAGGACAGGGTATCTTAATACTCGCCTCGACTCGAATCGTCTCTTGCCAATTTCCGGTGTACTGAAATTGGTCCGGTACGATTTCTAATATTCTTAATTTCTGTTTTTGTTGTTTATTTCCAGATTATTGAAACCGAGTTTCCAACATAATTATCTTTGATTTTTCCTTTATTTAATTAAATCAATCCTCTTTTTCTTTTGGCTCCCTAAAAGTTGGGCATGCTTTATAAATACACCCCTAAATCAACCAAATTCGATGTGCAACAATAACTTTATCCTGCGATAAAAAACTCATACATCCTCACAAACTCTACCTCTGTAAAAGCCCTCTAGTCCCATGACCCGAAACCTCTCCAATATAGAAACCCCTTTAGTTCTTAGGGTTTCGTCCTCAATCCACATAAAGCTTCGAAAGCTCAGCCTTGATTCCATAATCAAGCCATTGAGGGTTCAAGGTGGGATGCTAACCTGGCCTTCGGGCTAATCAATTCAATTCCAGTCGTAGCTCTCTTTCTCGCATCACAACAAGTTTTTTTGTAGCCTCTGGTCAACCAACATAGCGACTGCCAGGCCCGCAAATCGATCTGCATGGGAGACAGAGGTGTACTTTTCTATATTGTTTATTTAACCATTTAGCATGCTCCCATGTCTCTATGCCGTTTATATTTATCTTCCCGTCATCACTTATATTTGTTAATGGCTAATTAACAAATTATTTGCGAATCAAACTAAATAACAGAAAAGCCCCATGTCAACCAAAGCAGAGGCCAACCTTTGTGGTTAGATGACTAAAGCTTCCCTTTTTCGTACCTGGCTCTGAATCCAAACAAAATCTTTTTCAGTTTCTTGGACCCTAAAACTAAGTCGCGACTCGAAATAGTGAAGTACCGCGCAATGGGTACAATCAATAAACAGCTTGCCGCAACGGATGCAAAGAGCAAATGCCAAAATCAATATCATAACTCACTAAGCCAATTGAGCTACCCAAAGAGCGGGCCTGCGCCAATAACAGCGTAGGGCTCCTTTGGTGGTAACACCACCCCTTTCAATGGCAATGCTTTTAGGAGTACACTCCCTCCTGAATTACCTGAATCTTTTCAATAGCAATATCAACAATTGCGGGTCTTTCCAATTTCCTCTCTCCTACTTCCTTCCAACATATTGATGATCGACATTTCCTCCCATATAACGCTTCATATGGTACCAACCCTATACTTGGTTGAAAACTTTTGTTATACGCAAACCTAACCAATGGCAACTATTTATCCCAAATTTTCCGAGAAATCTAGAACACAAGCCCAAGCATATCCCCTAAAACTTGAATCACCCTCTCAGATTGACCATCAGTCTGTGGATGAGATGCCGTACTAAATTTCACCTACATTCCCATAGCCTTTTGTAAACTCCTTCAGAAATTTGAATTAAACCATTAACATAGCTTGACACAATAGATACTGGTGATTTCCATGAAGCCGAATGGTCTCCACAATGTACAACTCAACATACTGATCAATAGAAAATAAAGTATTCACAACTAAAAAATGTGTAGATTTTGTCTATCGGTTCACAATAACTTTACTAGCATTATTACCTCTTTGAGCACGTGACAACCCCACCATTAAACCTAATGTGCTCCCATCCCCACTCTGACATTAGTAGTGGTTGCAGTAATCCCATCGGTCTTTGGTATTCTCCTTTAATTTGCTTACATTTGAACAACTGGGAAACAAACCTCACTACATCATTTTTCACCCCGCCACCAATTCACTTCCTTGAGATCTTGATACCTTTTAGTACTTCCTGGATGTGCGGCAAATCTAGACCTATGAGCTTCCTCTAGAATCTGTTTCTTAATCTCTTCTATATCCAGAACACATCCTATTTATAAACTTCATAACTTCATTCTCAATTACAAAGTCTGGTTTTGAACCAACCTATAAGTTTTTCTAAAATATCCTCTAGGAATGAATTCTTCATCTATCTTCGTTTTATCGTTTCAAACAATACCGCATTAGGACCGTCAAGACAAACTTCTAAATGTAACTTATCAATTTCTCTACTCAAGTCTAGTTGAGAAGTTAAGTAATAACATAACTCACCCGCTAATAATCGGCTTAAAGCATTCTCCACCACAGTTGCTTTACCTAGATGGTATTGAATTGTCAACTCATAGTCCTTCACTAACACAAGCCACCTTCTTTGCCTCAAATTCAGCTCTTTTGGGTAAATAGAAACTTAAGACTCTTACGGTTGGTGTAGATTTCACAATACGCTGGCCTTATACAAGTGAAGTTGCCACATTTCAATGCAAAGATCACCCCTGCCAATTATAGATCATGTGTAGGATAGTTCTTCTCATGTAACTTCAACTGGTGTAAGGCGTAGGCAATCACTTTCCCATGTTTAATTAGGGCACATCCCAAAGCCCGATGAGATACATCACCGAATATTAGAAATCCTTTTGTACTTGATGGTAAGGTCAAAATCAGTATTGTTACCAGTTTTTCTTCAATTCTAAGAAGCTATTTTCTCTTTCCTCAATTCGGATGAAAGGAACTTCTTTTTATGTCAATTCAGTAAATGGAGTAGCACTGTTAAGAAATTTTTTAACAAACTTCTGATTATATCCCATTAATCCAGGAAAACTTTAGACTTGGGGTCACCGTGGTATGTCTAAGCCAATTCCTCACTGCTTCTACTATGGACACCCCAATTTGGTTCTAGAAAATCCGTTGCGTTTCCGATGATGAAAATGGACCAGAGGACACACCTTAGAGCTTAAAGAAATGCTTGGAATTCAACAAAAACCTACCAAAACATTGCCAAAAACTAAAAACCTGGAAAAACCATCAAAACCCCTTTCATGTGCCTAAACCATGCTTCAGGCACCTGAAGCTGAAACATCCTTTCAGGCGCTTGAAATGCATTTTCCAGAAATTTAAAATTCGAGGCAGGAATATCTGAAATGTGATCATTGCGATTCGATTCTCGCCGTTTTAGCAGAGTATCAGGGTAGGTGGAGAATCACTTGATTAAGCCTAAAATAACCCCTAAACCAACCCCTAAGGCACCTAAACCATCCTTTGGAGTATTATTTAAACCCCCATACCCCTCCTATGAGGAGTTTCCAATACAATCCGAAAAATTACCCAACTTCTTTATTTTTCTCTCAAAGAAACCTCCAAAACTAGTCATAAGTCCCATCCAATCTACTTATATTCCCCCCAAACGCATTTCCATACTCAAGCATCGACTTTGAAGCTCTAAAAGGTAGAAATCCTACCGAATTAGTGTTGAAAGGTCCTTCTTGAGGGTAGCCAATAGGGCTGTAAACGAGCCAAATCGAGCTGAACCCTATCAGGTTCGGGATCAGTTCGTTAAGGTATGAGTGAGGCTCGAGTCCGGCTCGCGTTCGATTCAAGCCTAGACAAATGAGCTCGAGTTCGGCTCGTGAAAAAATTTCAAAGCTCGGGCTCAGCTCGGTAGGGCTCGTTAAACTCAAACGAGCCGAACCGAGCCAAATTTAGGCTCAAGTCCAGCTCGGTAGGGCTCGTTAGCAATTTAGAACACAAAGTGAGAGGGAAAAGAGATGCTTCAAAACAATGTTACATGTGTAGATCTACCACAATAATCAAGAAATCAAACAAAAATAAACAAATCTATCACAATAATCAAGAAATCAAAAGAAAAACAGCGCAATAAAAAAATATTGAGAACTAAATAAAGTATTCTAGTTAGGGATAAAATCCATCTATTCATAGTAGAGTACTCTAGTTAGGGATAAAAGAACAACAAATTACAAGGAGTTTCTCAACTATAAAATATTTACATGTAGACCCCTAAAATATTATTAATTACTTTTTGACCCCGGGTTCACGAGCCTAACCGAGCCGAACCCACTTAGGTTCAGGTTCGGTTCATTTGTGGAACAAGCCTAATATTGAGGTTCAAGTTCAGTTCGTTTAGTAGACAAATCGAACTTGAACGAGCTCTTACCTAACCGAGCCTCGAATAGTTCCAAACGGACTAGTTCATTTACAGACCTAGTAGCCAGTAAGTCCATATTCGTCCTCAATGCCAATCATGGCCTTACAATGGCTTAAACACATCAAAAATGCATTTTTGCTTGACACCTAAAGCAGCAGCTTCTGGCTTCTTTCACTTTCTTTACTTTTTATTTCAAAACAGTATATTTTGGTCCCAAATCTTCTTAAACAGGGCGGAAGTTGGGTTAATATTGTGTTGTAAGGTCAAGGCATAGTCCAAAAATCGGATTAGTCGATAATGTTAAATCTTACCAAAACTAAATTATACATGCAAAACAAACAGTACCAAATGAGATCCTCTAACAACATAATTCCTATACTAAACTTTCCAAAACAAGGGTCCTTCTTCTTTGACTTGAGATGGTCCAATTGAACCTGAGAAATTATCCGCAACTTTTTATATAACAATTTATCCATTAGTGCGGGAAATTTTTTGCAATTAAATAAAATATATAACAGTGCATTTTTATCCTCGAATAATTTAGAGTTTTTGTTTTATAAGCAAAGAAAATCACATTTCATTAATAACAATTAAACATTACAAAAGAGAAGAGAAATAAAAACCAAAGTAGTTGACAAGAAACCAGCAAAACTAAAAATTACCCACCAAAATTCCCAAAAGCCAAAACACCTTGAGCCCATTGCTCTCCCCAAATTTCACCCCTTCAGTTGTATCCTAGAGTCCATATATACCCCAGTAAACTCATAATATCATTCTCAATGTTGAAAATAATGCTACCCCCAACTGTCCAAAAAACTAACCATGATACTGGAAAACTTTCATCCAAAATCACCTCTGGACATCCAATTACCGGTTGGCTAGGGGTGAAAATTATGGAAACGCACAAAAAATACACATGATTATTCCACTGCATAACACTTATCCACGCGTAACACAGTGTAGGGACAAAAAAAATTGCAGCTATTAAATCCTATTTCCTCTTAATTATCGATTTCCAGTCCTAACCTCACTTGACAATACCCCACAAATTAATTAATCTTAAAATGCAACATTTAATAGGTAATCCGAACGTGATTCAAATCGAAAGGGCTATAGTGAAATTCACCATTTGTTAATGGACCAACCCTTCTTTAGGATGAATGTATAACCAAGCAATATTTTGTAGATTATTTTGTATTCTATGTCGGCAATTGTAAATGAATTGTGCCAAATGCTCGAAAATAAATGATTCTTCCTCATTTCCAATTCATCCACTTCTAAATGCAGGCCGTAGAAAAACTCTTACAACCTCTAGATAGATATGTCAGGAACGACGACAACAAAACCCCTCAAGATGTATTCACCGAGACACACAAGGATCTAGTCAAGGAAGGAGAGAAATGGATGAAAGACACCGCAACTTCATGCACAATTGTGGCGGCTCTTATCGTAACAGTGGTGTTTGCTGCCGCCATCACTGTGCCGGGTGGAATCAACAGCAACAACGGCCTCCCGATCTTCTTCGAAGATGGAGTCTTTGTCCTATTTGGCGCATTTGACGCGCTTGCCCTGTTCTCCTCAACAACTTCCTTGCTGATGTTCTTGTCCATCTTCACGTCGCGTTACGGGGAACAAGATTTTTTGTATTCCTTACCCAGGAAGTTGATTATTGGGATGGTGACTCTATTCTTGTCCATTATATCCATGATGATTGCATTTGGTGCAACATTAAAAATTGTGTTTGGGAACAAAAGGGTGTGGGTTGTCATTCCTGTAGTGGTATTATCCTCTGTGCCCATCACCCTTTTTGCTTTGCTGCAGTTTCCGTTACTAGTTGATATGATCCGATCCACTTACTACCCGGGCATCTTCCGGAAAAGGAGTAACCGTATTCTGTTCTAAAGAGGAGACAAATGAGGTGTGAAGTCAATTTCGGCATTTATTTTTAAACTAGTGATATGGTCAATGTTCTCTAAGATAAGCTTGACTGGGTGTTGTGGGGTGTTATGTGTTGGGGTTAGAGATTTAATGAAGCTTTGTACTCAACTAAAGTGCTTGATACACAAGGAATTTGTGTGGGATGGAGAGTAATCTGTGTGATTTGTGAGAGTGATATTTTGTAATATAATCTTTGAATTTTGTAATTGAATAATAAAATCTTGAGTGTGCAATTGTGTATCTGAGTGAGTATTGACAAGAATATCGAGGGTTTGAATCCCTTTATTGCCTTGTCCATATGTGGTATCAAAGCCAAAAGTGGGAAGCATTTAAGCACTGTGCAAACACGGGCCCTAATTGTGGGACTCTTACATAGTATTGTGCATCTTACCATCACTTGTGAAAGAGACAGTAAGTAGGGATGGGCATCCCCGTACCCTCCCCGATCCAACCCATCCCCTGCTTGAATGGGAAGGGGATTTGGGGATTTTTTCAGGAATCAAGGAGGGTACGAGGATTTTTTTTTTTTAATTTGGGGATCAGGTAGGGGATGATATAGTCAGTCCCCTCCCCAATCCTTGCCCCTCCTCGTTCCTAGACTCTCCCCACATCCCAATTCACATATGTGTATTAATTGAGTCATCCTTCCAGCGCTGCTTTGTTATATGAAGTTTCAAAGTTAGAAAAATCCCCAGGACAACTCCTATATCATACAAACAATCTCAGGATAGGCTTTAACGGAAAGTGAACCCTCCTACTTATTTTCTTCTAGCATTACTAAAAAAATGATTAAAGATGACGAATCTGGGGGGCGTGCTGCACAGCTTGGTGCTGTGCAGCGTGCTGTGCACCCGCACGGTGCGGAAGGCCGGCCACTTTTTGGCGATCCGAGACGTTCACCGGATAGCCCTCGTCGAGTACTACAAGTGTACCAAAAATCAACTTGATCGGATATCGTTAAGTATCTAATCGGAACACAAATAGCTTGAAAAAAATGGGTTTAGTGATTTGGATCCAGTATTTATGTACATTTGTGTTCCATTTCATTTCAATCTATTTGTGTTTCGATTAGGCACTTAACGATATCCGTTCAAGTTGATTTTTGGTACACTTGTAGTACTCGACGAGGGCTATCCGGTGAATGTCTCGGATCGCCAAAAAGTAGCCGGCCGACCGCGCCGTGCGGGTGCACAGCACGCTGCACAGCACCAAGCTGTGCAGCACGCCCCCCAGGTCCAAAGATGACACACCAAAAATTGAAACAATAATAGTTTTTGTAAAATTGTCATCGAAAATATGAGGGTAGAGTTTTGATGTCAGTCCATCCTAAAAACTGTCATCTTTTCGATATAAGATGACGGTTTATAATAAAAGTGACATCATTATCTCTTTCTTTAATGTCAGTTTTTGCTTAGAACTGACATTAAAACAAGGCACTTCCAGAAGCCCATATGGAAAACCTTTTAATGTTAGTTTTCCTTAAAAGCGACATTGAAACTGAGCCCTTTTAATATCTGTTTTAATTAGAAACCGACATTGAAGTTGATAATAAAAGATGACAGTCAAAAAGTGTCATTAAACGTATAAGATGACAGTTTAAAACCGCCATCTTATATTTTCAATGTCTAAGGTAACAGTTTAAATCTAAAACTGACATAAAAAGTGCTCAGCTTAAAAATTTTCGAAAATATAGTATAAATATTTTTGTTGATCTTTTCTCAACAACAAGCGTGCTAGCTCAGTTGGTAACATGCACGCGCGCGATAAAATCGAGGTCTTGAGTTCGAGTCCTGGGGCAAGCAAATATTAGCTCACCACACAAGTGCTACGTAGGCGCCACAAAAGCGCCACGGGGGTGCCACGTGAGCTCCACTGGGCGGTCATGCGAGGGCAGCCACACGAGAGCCACTTGTTCGAACTAGAATTGGATTTTTTTTTTTTTAGAATGGAGGATAAATAAGATGACAGTTTAAAATTAAGTGTCATCGTTGATTGTAAAGATGACAGGTTTACACCGTCATCTTATATGTTTCAATGATGTTTTTTGACTGTTATAACAAATCTAGAAACTTTTAATGTCACCTCCAAATATGACAGTTTTTAAACTGTCATCTTTTGTGTTTCATGACACCTTTTGACTGTCATGGTTTAAGGTTTTTGTAGACATTTGATTCAATAATTGCATTTCAAATGAGGAGATTCGGTGTTGAAGTTCAGAAACAAAGTAGAGTTGGGTATTAATGACTAGAATTGTTATAACAAAGAATTTCAATAGAACGCTTTTGCATAATTACATAAAATCCATTATCATAAAGCTCCCAAAACTCAATAAAAATTTTAATCTATACAGATGTACAACCACTCAGGTAATCTCCTCAAAACATTACTATCAAATCCTTTCCTTTTAAATCCACAAATTCAGCAACCTAAGTGAATTAGTCCCACATCCCCCATTTACAAACTCAAAAGCCATTCCTTTGTTGTAAATACACCACTCAAAAGTAAGTCCATTTACAAACTCAAAAGCCATTCATTGAAGCCGAGCATTAAGTTGCTCGGGCTCGGCTTGTTTATTTGACAAGCTAAAGTATTAGGCTTAAGCTCGCTTTGTTTAACATCCGAGTTGAGCTTAACATTATTATTGTTTAGATTCCCGTTCCCCGCAATGGGGCGGGGATGGAGGTTAAAAAAAAAAATTCTCCGATAAAGATTGGGGAGAGGATGGAGATTGATATGGGTTTGGGGATCGGGGATGGGGGTAGTGGTATCCATCCCCTACCCTCCCCCATGCCCATCCCTAACGGTAAGAATAGACTTGGATGCGTCCCAGCATAGCTCTTGAAGGGGCATCAACCGTAATGAAATGGAAATTTACTTAAAACCCTGTCAAACATTCCACCAAATAGGGCCCCACGTTTTACCGTTTCGCTTAGGGCCTCTGTTGACACGAATTTCTCCAGGGACAGGAGAAATATCAGTGCCAACACCAAGTGGTGTTGTGCTGGAGCGGGCGTGCCAGGAGATGAAAGATCTCCAAATAAAAATGGAAAAGCGCCTAAAATCTAAAGAAAACTTCTTTCAAGCAAAAGTGACAACTTAATTAAGAGGAATTAAGTTACAAAGGTTCGAATGCCTTGACAAAGGACTTCAACAACAAAAAGAAAACAAATTTACATAGAAAAGAAGTAGGAAGAAGAAGAGAAAGACCGGGGATGAGAGATGATAGGCATGATTGAGGAAGAAACAATAGACCAACTCGATAGTTAGGAAACAAAATTACAATGCTGCTGTGAGCTTTTGGTGCGTGGACCTTTGCAATGCTGCACAATGGTCTGTATTTATAGAGATCCAAAAACCTTGTAACCACTTGGAATAACCGCCCACTACTTTGGACCATGTCCCTTGAATCGTGCATTTTGAAATGTCTTCAATTCCGCCTTTGTTCAACATTT
This sequence comes from Vaccinium myrtillus, assembly GCA_016920895.1. Lineage (NCBI taxonomy): Eukaryota > Viridiplantae > Streptophyta > Magnoliopsida > Ericales > Ericaceae > Vaccinium > Vaccinium myrtillus. The sequence continues at coordinate 33,415 of JADGMU010000938.1, forward strand.
GACAAGTGTCCTTGTTTTAGCCGAAAATAACCACCCATTATCTTAACAATTATCACATGTGTTTTCGGCTTAAAAGAATTTAAATTTCAAACAAGTAACCCCCTAAAATTTAGGAAACTGCCTTATCTCTTCTCCTAGAGATAATTATCTCCTGAATTGTAGGGATTTCCATTAATCAGATATTTGAAAATCTCCTGTCACGTGTATGGTCCAGATATGGTACAAACATTGCCCCCCTTAAACTCTAATTTTTTAAAAGAAATGATAAAAATGGAGTTTAAAAAGATACGTAATGGCAAGAGTCCTCAAAGAAGAGGAGATAACGGCTATAAAAAAGAGGAAAAGATTAGGAGTCTTGTAGCCGTTACCTGTTACACGTGGCAAAGTGTAAGTGGAATGGTATTGAATGGATAAAGAAGGATTCCGAAGAATTCGTACGGGAGAGTTATCTCCACACATTTGATTTTCACCCTTATAAGTAAAACGGATGAAAGAGAGAGAAAGATTCACCGTAACAAAATTTTCTCTCTCTTACTTTACCTACTCTGCGTGCGCAAGCATTTGTGGAGAGTGAAGAAAATCCAGGGACAGTAATGAAAAAGCTCATTGAGGAGAAGAAGCCCGAGTTCATAGATCAAGCATTGTTCCCAGTTCCAAAAAATGATGACAACCCTAGCCATTCGTTTGGGTTCGATAAACACGCGGTAGGTCCTTGCTTTCTTCTACAATTTCCTGATTATTTGAAAGAGTTTTATCCCCATGATGAACCCCTTCCTCTGGCCCGACCTAAATGGAAGCCAAACTGGGAGAATTATAACAAAGCGAAACCCTTTAAAATCTGGGTAAATTCCAGCCCAGAATATGATAAATGGCTAATTAGGGTGGAAAAGGCCAAGAAGGAAGTTTGGATGAGTTCTGGAATGCCAGAACCTGATACCCCTCTTTTGAGTGTCATGGCCTTCTTCTGGTCTGCAAGCACTAATGCTTTCCACTTTCCATGTGGAATGATGGCACCCACACTCCAGGATGTGGCTTTTATAACTGGATTACGTCCACATGGAATAGAGGCTAATGATGCCTTAAAGCCTCCTAAGGTGAGTTTTGAATATCCGAAAAAGAAAGACAGCACCTTTAAGATTTTCTTAGACCACAATGTTGTCGCTGATCCTGATGCACCTGTGTCTGAAATGGAGCACATCGCCTTCTTGGTTTATTGGTTAAACAAGTTCATCTTCTGTGGAAGTGCCTTGAAAGTGACTAAAGATTACACCAATCTGGCGAGACACTATCCGTTGGACAGGAGATAGCACTAGCTCCTATCTTTTTAGCCCACTTTTATAGATGTATGAAAGAATTGGTTGATCATGATATCGCCAGCTACACTGGGCCATTATGGCTTTCACAATTCTGGGCATGGTCTTACTTCTCTGCACTAGCTCATGTGGAAACTGAAGAACAGAAGAAGAAGAAGAAAGAAGAGGCGGAGTTCTTTGGATATTATCTGAAGTCATTGGTCCCCAAGGAGCATACGTTTGAGGAATGTTTCTCCCATTTTTACCAACTAGCAGATGACCTTATTCCAACTTTTTGGACACCCTTTGAAAGAAACTCCACGTGCCCAGAATGGTTGAGAGTTAAAACAGAAGACTTGAAGCCTGATGATCCTGTGCAAAAGCAGTGTGGGCCAGCTTTCTAACGGCAAGGCATTTGCCTTATGGTATGTGCTCCTGGGCTCCAAACAATAAATGTGGGGCAGAATACTACAATCCAAGGCATTGTGTTAACGCAGTTCATACTTGTGCCTCCTTATCAGACAATAAACTCTGCATTAAATGAGAGGATGATATTGGAGGCAAAAGAAACCAAAAAGCTGGCTGACCAGAATGCTGCCATGTTGGGAAATTTGTTCAAGCTAGTTCCATTTCCAGAATTTCCTGCTACAGCTATTGTATTTGGAGAATGGTGGAGGCAGAAATTATTTTCTCAAATGTCAGAATCATTGGAGAATGTGCTGGAGAAAATATCGCCAGAAAGGGTTGAAATGTCTGCAGATGATGAAAAAGAGATCACAGCCCAGGCTCCTGCCAAATCAAAGGAGCTAAAACAGGACAAACTGGCAAAGAAGATGAAGGCAGTAGAAACATCAAAGATCAAATCCCTGTCCAAGAAGAAGACAGATATGCCTTCAAACTGTCAAATTTACCAATATATTCGTAAATTTGAAACCTTCTTTAGATGTAAGTGGAATCCACGTAACCCTGAGGCTATGGAAGAGGCTAGGAGAACTCAGATGAGTGAAATTGAAAATAGAAGAACAGAGTTAGCTGCTGCTACCTGGTGGAAAATATTTAAGTCTTCCCCACAAGGGCAACCTATGCCTTCTGTTGAGTCTCTTAAGAAACCTTATGGGAAACCTATTCCCCTAACTCCTGACACATCATTTGCTCTTGCCAAAACATTGGTGTATGATGGCATGTATGAGCTACTACCAGAAAATAGAAGAGTCACAGTCGCTAAGACCGATGCCCCTCAATGGGAAATTGAGCATTTCTATAAGAAAGCAGTAGTCAGGGTAATAGATGTTGCCCAACAAGGTGAATAACAACGTTGGATTCCACTTTCTCCATTATTAATATTATAATACTAATGGAGTTTGCATATTTTGGCAGAAGTCGCTGCCCTGATTGATGTTGCTGGAGATGAAGAAAAGGAAGAAGAAAAAACTGAATCAAATGAAGTTGAAGAAAAAGCACCTCCTAAGAAGCCAAAACGGAAACTAGTGAAGGTAACATTTCGATCCTCTTCCTCAATGGTGCCAATTTGGTATCTATTCATAGCGGTTCTTCTTTTCAGGAGACACCTATTGTTACTCCGAAAAGAACTCGAGCCAGCACCAGATCTCAAACTGAAGAAGATCAACTTAAATCTGATTCTGAACATGAGGTATTGGAGTTTACCGATTTCCTCCTTTTGTTCCACAAATATCTTCATAAATTATTTAATGTGTTCTCAGGCAAAGGATGTCAGAAAGCCTAAGAAGAAGAAAACCCAAACCCAGGAGAAATCAGGAGAGGCAAAGTGTTGCTTCCGAAGTTGTAGGAGACATTGAAGAAGGAGAAAAGTAGCAGCCATGTGTCTTCCTCTGCAACATCTTTTGATAACAGTCAGAATATTCCCCCTGCTGATGAAATCTCAAAAGCCAAGGATAATTTGAAGGCCGCAGTAGGTTTAAACTTTGAGACCATAATTCAGCCTGAAATGTTGGAGAAACTGAAGAAATCTTTGGAAGTTCTGATAGCTGCTGGAGATTTGACAGAGTGTCACGCCCCAAATCCGGGAGCATGACCGGCCATGAACCAAGAAATAATTCTTGGAACACGAAGCCTATACAAAAAGAAAAATAAAAATAATAATTTTCACAACCCAAATAAATCAAACTGAATCCTGAATTATAAAATTAAATTGGAAACCGAACCCAAATAAATCAAACTGAATCCTGAATTACAATATCTCAAATTCTCCATACTCCAAATTTATTAACTAAAATTCTAAAGAAACAAAAGTGCGGAAGCTGTTAACAAAACTAAAAGAAAATGATAATGCGAATGCCCTAGAGGTCCAAACAGTGGGTCCCGACACTGTCTCAGAGTCCACTATGATGCTCCCCGAACTAACCTGAAAAGAATGTGGAATAAATCCGTCAGCTCACAGCTCAGTGAATAGTTAAGCTTGCTAAGGGTAAAAAGTGCAAGGTGGCATACGTTTAAACAAAAGATAATTGAGGCGGCAAGGAAATGGTTTCAAATAACAAAGGTCGGTGGCTCAGCAAGTGGTATCAAGGATATGAATTTCTAATTAACGAATGACAAGAACAATAATTGATTCACAAAAATATGAATTTATACCAACCAACCTGTCCAAAAAATACAAGAACAATGAACTACAATAAATATGAGTCTCAACCAAATTATGTGGGCACCATAATAATAATAATAACCATTGCCAAATGCCAATTATTTTCTCAAGGCTTAGCCCGTTGGATCCAACACCGTACTTAGAGTCACCTTAGGATGGCGCCTGAGTCTTTTCCCTAAGCTGATCCGGAATAGGGTCACAAGGTATTTCACAAGTCTTTTCCCTATCCGTTGAGCACTAGAGTCACAGGGTATTTCACAAGTCTTTTCCCTAGTGGCCAAAGTCACCATAGGATGGCGCCTGGGTCTTTTCCTTGGACTTTCACAAATATATACATGTTCCCAAACACAAAAGAACGACATTTCAGCGATATCATGGAATCAACGAATAGATAACAAGCGAAATGAGAGCAATCAATCATTCAAAAATATTATCAATTAACCTTGTATGCCGAAGGGTACGTCAATTGTCAATAAATGTCCAACAAATAAGATAACGATTATCCATCACAATGAATAAAATAATCTGTCAAGAATTGATAGGCTCAAGAGGAATCCAAATGAAGGGATCACATGCTTAACCACTCACCTCAAGTCCAATAATGTTATAATCGTATGACGATAGCCCGCTAATCTGAAGCAAAAGTGTACATCATATTAACACTATTCTATAAAACATTATTGCTGTAGTATTATTAAGACTAGAAGCATAAAATACTAATGAATACATGTAACTCCTACCCTGCCATATGCATGAGAACAACCTGGCATCCCTCCCACCATGAACCACTAGATAAACTCACACCATAATCCTTACCCATCACCACGTTTTCTACTCATATAAACAATCCAGTTCTATTCCTCTCAATACTATTTAAACATGAGACTCTCATGCATAAACTGACAAAAAAAGTATGACGCCTATATAATGTAACTAGCATATGACAAAACCCATGTTACCACATCAATACTAATCTATAACCTACTCGAGCGAAACCGTACGTGGCTGAACCAAAACCATAGGTGCCGTGAGAAATTTATTAAAAGGGAGTAATACAAAGTCTACAAAGATGGAGTGAACTTACCCAGGAATCTCTATGCCGACAATCTCCTCGATCTCAACTTCCACTCTCTCTCTCTCTCTCTCTCTCTCTCTCTCTCTCTCTCTCTCTAGCCGCAGAACACACACTCTCTCTCTCTCTCTGTGTGTGGTTAAAGTTAAAAGAACCCTAGCCCTAATTAGGGACTCTCTAATTAAATACTATTCTTACTAATCGGCCCGTTGTGAAATTTAATAAATTAGCCCGTTCCATATTAAAACTAACCGGCCCAATAAGTACAGCATATTCCCACATGAACATCTACACATTCAAAATAGCTAAACATTATATGGATAAAAATAAAAAAGTAAGTTATTCCAGTTTAGAAAAATTTCCAAAATAAATGTAGTATACAATTAATAATATTTTTTTTTTCATCTAAGAGAAGTTTTAGAACATAAAATTGAAGAGTATATTATCTGTATCAGAAATATTATATATATATTTTTTTTTTTAGCAGAAAAAGTCGAGATGTCACACAGAGCTTCCACATAATACCCTTCAACAATTCGAGACTAAACTTCCTACCATCATCCAAGACTACAATACCAACATGAATGATATTCAGGAGATAAAGATAAAGATAAAGCAAGGGACCTATGAGAACCTTGGAGGGAGGCTGACTGAAGCCATGGCTAAGATGGAAGGCTTTCAGGAGAAGAAGAAAAACCTTTCCTCTCATAAAGAAGATATCACCCAGAAAATCCAAGAAACTCGAGCAAAGATTAGCCTTTTTCAGCAACACATTGAGCAATTCCAAGCAGATGGAACTACAATTGATGATCAGGTCTTGAAGACTCAAGAAAAAGAGGAGGAGATGGCAACCCAGGTGCAACCACTGTATGAGGAATATTCAGCGTTGAATGCAGATATGCCTTAGATGGAAGAAAAATTAGGGGAATTGGTGGTTCAAGCATCTTCTGCTACTACGGCTTGGAATACATTTAAAGCCGACGTAATTGAGAAGATGTAATTATCTGCTATCTTTAGTTTTAAATCTTCTGGAAGTACTGTTTTGTTTCTCTAAGTGTTGGAAGTACTTTGTTTTTTAGAACCACCTGGTTGCTTATAAAAATAACTGTTGACATCCATCATTTCCCACATTGTTGGATACCAGGCTTTCAAAAATTTGCCATTGATTGGATGTTTATGAGGTTCGCCATCTAAATCGTGTAACACATACGTACCTCCTTTAAGAATTTGTGAAATTTGAAAAGGACCTTCCCAATTAAGAGACCATTTGCCAAATTTAGGATCTGTATAATCCAATGGTAACACAGTTTGCCATACAATATCTCCTTCAGCAAAGGATTTTTCCTTAACTTTTTTATTGTAAGCTTGAGCAACCTTCTGCTTTTGTACTACCAAATGATCCAAAGCAGAAAGACGGATTTCATCTAAATCCTCTAACTCTGCAAACATAGCCTGATTATATTCCCCATGATCAAGGCCATTTTGAAAAGCAACATAGGCTGGTTTAACATTAACTTCCATAGGTAAAACAACATCATGACCATAAGACAATGTATAAGGAGTAATACCAGTTGCCATTCGTTTAGAAGTTCTGTAAGCCCATAAAGCGTCTGATAATGATTCATGCCAAATCCTTGGTTTATCTTCTACCATTTTCCCAATAATCCCTTTAAGGATCTTATTGGTAGATTCAGCTTGACCATTACCTTGAGCATAATATGGAGTTGAATGTGATACCTTTATCCTAAATTGAGCCGTAATAGCATGACCTCTATCTCCAAAGAAAACAAATCATCTATCAGCAACAATATGTTGTGGAATGCCAAAACGATATATGATCCGTTCTTTGATCATTGTAATAATTTCTTCTTGAGAGACAAAAGTCATTGGGATAGCTTCAGCCCATTTTGTGAAAAAATCAGTGGCCACTACTATATAAGTATGACCTTTAGAAGAAGAGGGATAGATTTTCCCTATCATATCCATGGCCCATCCACGAAATGGCCAAGATTTGATTATTGATTTCATTAAAGAAGCTGGAATGTGTTGTACAGGCCCATGAGCCTGACAAGCTTGACATCCTTGGGCGAAACGGATACAATCATTAAGAATGGATGGCCAATAGTAACCATATCTTCTGAGAAGCCATCTCATCTTACGACCAGATTGGTGTGATCCACAAATACCCTCATGAATTTCACCCAAACATTTAAAAAGAGATCATTTTCAAAACTCTTTTTGTACAATTCTCCTTCCACAAGTAAGTATTGTAAAGCCCTTTGCCTGATGTGTTTATCAGAAGAAAGGTTTAGATATTTCAGAAAGGAGATGATTTCTTCTCGCCAGTCATCTACTTCTTCTTCAAGGTCAGATGCAAAGACTTCTAAAGAAGCACTTCTCCTTTTTACAGAAGGCAAGCTTCTTCTAAGAATAGTAATAGTTCGATTATACCAACCTTGAGGAATTTTAATGCCAGTAGCCACTTGTGCCAACTCATTAGCTTCATAATTATATCTTATGGGTATATGAAGAAGACAGACATCATCAAATTCATCCAATAATTGTCGTGGAGCCATATAGTAAGGAGCAATCTTCTCACTATGGCATCTGTAAATGCCCCCCAATTGATTGATTACCAATTTAGAATCTCCAATAACTTCAATGGTATAGGCATCCATTTCTCTAAGAATCTCCAATCCAATGATTATCCCCTCATATTCAGCTTGATTATTTGTGCAATGAAAATCAAACTGAAATGATAATTGTGTTTTAACTCCGCAAGAGATATTATGAGGATTCCACAACCAGAAGATGAAATAGTTTTGGAGCCATCAAATAAAAGTTGCCAAGGAGTAAAAGGTGCAGTAAAAATGTCTAGGCCGATTGCTTTTTCATCAACATCCACACAAGGATGGTCTGCTAGAAATCAGCCAACGCTTGTCCCTTTTTTTTTTTTTTTTTTTTTTTTTTTTGGGGGTAAACCAAGCTTGAAAATAAAAGAGGCTAAACGAATTTACAACCTACAAGAGGCATACCCCAGGGAGGACAAAACAAAACAAAGAAAAGAAAAGGAAAAAATGGGATGGCCAGAAGGCTACAGTAGGTGGGAGATAAAACTAAGATACATCTAATACAAAACAAGTGTAAATGTATTCCTACGCAGAGGAAGTTACAGACATACAAGTGATGTATCAGAGGACACCTCCCTTCTGATAAGTGTATTCCCATCGCAGTGGGCAATTAAAAGACATCCAACCGACCAGTGTCATCCCCACCTAGAAATGGGATGCAACTGACATCATAAGGTAGACCTCATGTTCGTGAGCAGATAAACACATTGCAGCAAAGAAGAATCCAGCTAGATGGGATCAACATTGGATGGCATAGCAAGTAAGTTGCCAATTTGGGAAATGGCTCAGACATAGCACGGCCCATGAGAGCACTCAACTAACTGTAGAAGAAAGAAGGGCCCAACAGGGGCTGCCAAGTCCAGCATATATAGCTATAACTAAAAGAAAATAAATCTAGATTGTACTATGGCAGAGACACAACCTAGAGAATGAGATTGATACAAGTTGGGGAGGACAACCCCCTCCCAAAGGGTATCCACACTTTCCAAAGGACAGCCCCTCAAGGATAAACTGATGAGCTATTAAAGGGACACACCCCTCAATAAGAACTTGCAGAAAACCAAACAGAATGATACCAAACAGACTGAGCATAAACACAGTGATAAAATCATATCAAATGACAGATATAGTGACAGTAGCATTTGGCATGCCCAACACAGTAACAGTAACAATGGCATCACAATACAGTGGTGGGTACTACATTACTGGACAACAACCTTACAGATGGATAAACTTAAAACCTGGGAAGTACCTAAATTAGTAAAATATGGGCAGCAACACTAGCATCGAACTACAAGTGCAGATTACCAGATATAAGGAGCTACACAATTCAAACAGCATCAAGAAGAGGTTACCAATAAAATGTGACTAAGGAAACCCCAGCAGAGCACACAACATTAGAAGGGCCCAACAGAGAGATCACGTCAGATAACATAACTAGAGGGGAGGAACATGTGAACACACAAAATATCTTAGAATGTAAAGTGGCTCACCCTACTTCTCCCTTGGATTCCCACACTTCAATACCCTCTCTACAAGGTCCAAACTCCCTCAACTTTCCCTCTCCAGACTCCCCCAGTAACTATTATCTCCTCTCTCAAAGGATTCAAGGGCTCAAACTCACACTCACATTGGCTCTCAAATATAGAGGATCAAACAACTCGTAGGAATAATCAAAGCATCCAATCACAACACTCAAATGCAATCCAATCTAACCATAACTCCAGATTGCAACATCCATGCAATGCAGAGAAAAGTTTAGGGTAGTATACCTGATAGTAGCAGTAACCATAGTTGGCTCAGAGGCATTTTGGGAAATATATTGGAAATAAAACTCCATTAATGCAAGAGACCATTTACCTATTCGGCCTCTGATTATTGGTCGAGAAAGTAAATATTTAATTAAATCAGTTTTGCAAATCAAATAAACCAACACAGGCATCATATAGTGCCTAAGTTTTATTGCTGAAAAGTACAAGGCTAAACATAGTTTCTCCACAGGAGAATATCTGCTCTCAATACCAGTCAACAATCTACTAAGATAATACATTGCTTGCTCCTTGCCTTGTTCATTCTTCTAAACCAATAAACTTCCAATAGATGTTTCTGCTGCTAAAATATATAGATGAAGAGGTTTCTTCTTAATAGGAAGCATAAGAACTGGAGTTTGTGTAAGATACCTCTTAATAGTATCAAAAGCCTCCTTATGTCGTGATTCCCATTTGAAATCCTTTCATTCTTCAGCTTGAGGAGCTCTAAAAAACTTGAACTTTCCTAGCCATGTTAGAAATAAATCTTCTGATGAAATTAATGAAGCCAAGAAAACTTTGAATAATAATTGAGAAAATCGGTTCTTGAAAACCAAAACGAACAAGGCCTAACTCTCTCCCCCCAAAACCAGATCCTAACTCTCTCTCTCTCTCTCTCTCTGTGCCGAGGTCGGAAGAAGTAGCAGCTACTGCCGAGGTCGGAGGAAGTACCACGTCATTCCCATCGGTATGCTCAACGAAGCTATATTTTCTCTCGTCAGTTGTATGCATGTGTTCAATCCATATTTCTATCACTCACATTTATGCTGTGCTTCCCTAGATTCTACCTATATATGCATTGATTTATATATATAAATCTATTTTTATAGTCCCATTTTTATAGACAATTTAGTTAATGTTTGGTTTGAAGCTTTAAATTCTGGTTTGTATGATTGTTTAGCTGAATTTGGGATCTCTGAGAGGAGTAACTTTGTGGATTATAGATTCTACTAGATTTGTATCTAAATTGAGTCAAATGTATTCAATCTTATTTCAGTTTTGTCATGCTTATTCTTTGTGCCCACCAACTGTTCGATTTTGTGTTTATGCTACAACTTTGTCTTCAATTGCCAAACTAAAAGTCTACCAATTGAAGAAAACAATTTATGTCAAGTTTGTTTTACAAACAGGGTATTTAACATTGATGCCATGACATCTACGGGTTTATCACCTAATGAAAATGTTAAAAACTGAACACTTCGGAATTTGTACGGAACTATAACTGTGCCTTGAATGATTTGTTTGCATTAACACACTGGTAGTGGCCAAATATGGGATTGAACTGCAGTATTTCTCTTGATGAAGATGTTACTAACTGATTGAAGATTGCTATAGGCGTTCTTAAAAATGTTTGAAATTCTTTGTTGATCAAGTTCTGTTAGGCTTTGCCAACAAAATGGGTTGATAATAAAGGCTCCCATGAGACGAACTTTAGATTGTTAAGTGGCACTAACGTATATTCAAGTTTGTATTACTAGGATGACAAACGTTTTGTGTTATGACCTGACGTTTTTTTAATCCACTCTCCTCTTTCTTCGATGGACTTTAGCAGAGAAAGAGTTCTTTTTATCTTATTTTCTTTGTCTTACTCTTCCAAATAAGCTTATTGGCATAGATTCTCCCTGTGAATAATCTCTTGTCTGCATTTGCTCCAGACAAAGTTTGGTTTCAAATGGTAAATTGCTTGTTGATTTTGTGCCTTTCCATTATTGAAATTTGTAAAGCGTATATATGGGGACAGTACAAACTATGCCTTGCTGATTTTATGCCTTCCATTATCGGAATTTATATGCTAATGCTTTCATTGCACTATGTTTTGTCTTGGACAAATTACTGAAGTCCAATTATAGCAATATAATGACAAGTACTTGCTTCATTCAACTGAATTTGATCCTCTCCGTATGTGATGATCATAGCTGCTACTTGTATGCCTTTGTACTATTTTCTTTGAAGTTGTAAAGGTTTTGGATTTTAACAGATGTTCAACTGTTGTATTTTTCCTTCCGCATAATATTATATAGCAATGGAAGCTGGCGCTCTATATGGAATGTTGAGTTCAAAGATGATGTACAAATAGTGGAAGTGAGAGGCAGAATGCAAGTATGTTTACAGTTCATTGAATTCTGTAATGTGTAACTTATGTAGTTATGTGCTTGTGTCGAATTGAACAGACCTCTTTCATGCCGTGTTTTGCTTAATAAGGAGCAAACCAATAGGCATGCTTTAATTAAACAAGATTGATTCACTTATTATTTCCCTTTCATTCAGGTAGATGCCCACTACTTTGAAGAGGGAAATGTCTAGTTAGATGCTAAACATGAATTCCCTTGATCTTTTTCTTATTCCTTTAATAATTTTGTGGCTTGCTTGGTTCTGAGTATGCTATTATGTTTTTCCCCATTGCTGCTTGATGTAATGTGATACGGGATTCCTCTTGCTCCTACTCTCTAATGTTGTAAACATTTTGACATGTCAGTAAGTATGTCACTGAACAACCACATTGGTTGAATTAAATTCAGATCTCTCAAACAGTTGTATATTTTGCTCACTAGTTTCAAAAGGCACATCTAGCGGTTTCAATTAGTTTTCGTCCACACCCAGGTTGGTTATGGATTCTCTATGTTATCTTCGTTCATTTCTATTCTGTGTTCCTAAATAATTCTGATTATGGTGTACACAAAAATCTTGTTACCTGTTGAAGTAGCTTCACTTTCTTTGCTTACCAGTAATAGGGTTAAAAATTTTGCTTTTTTGTTTTTGTTTTTCTGCAAATACAATAGATGTTGGTTTTATAACAGAGAGCCCTGGCAGTGGTTAACAAGGGTTCCCAACATGGTCTCTTACTCTTTTTCTATGAAGGTCAGTATAAGAATAGAAAAATGGGAATATGTTCATCTGTTAATGTTCCATCTTTTTGTTTCCATCTGGGCTTTCTATTTTCTATTGGGAATAACTCATGCTGCTGCTGTCATTTTGGAGTTGATTTTGTTTTGGATGTTGCTGCTATATGATATGATATGTTGCTGCTGCAAGCACGGCATGGCCGTTTGACACCTCTACGGCACGGCAAAGTCGATTACTCTAGGTAGCAGTGGGAAAATGCACAGTTATCCATCAACCATCTCAATAATAGCAATATTGCAAGGATTAAATCCACCGTAAAGTAATCTTCTGTTACTCACATTTCCTTGCATTCTTTTCTTTATCATTTTCGTTCTTTTGTCTTTTCTTGTCTTCTCCTTGAACGGGGCAAATATTTGTGCAAGCCAAGCTGCTCAAAGTTGTCTGGTTGTAGCGTATGGCTTTTTTTGTCCTCTTATGTTCAGATGTACTAGTATTTGATCATTTCTTGTTGTTCTTTTAGCATCTTCAAAAAGAGCCAAGCAAGCGGCTAGGCAGTGGACCAACAGGGTGCGAGGAAGTCAAGGGAAATAAATGGTTCATGCCTCATGGAAGGTATGAAATACTACTTTGCTTCTGTGCTTATAAAAGCTTCAGCTATGGAGCCTGGTTCCCATGAACGTCAACTAATGCATTTCATTCATGCTGTTTTCTTGAATGTGTCAACACTCACCTGTGATATTTTTGAATTGGCAAAAATATATATCTCACTATGTTGACAATGAATCATTATGGCTATATGTCTGTGCACAACTATGTTCTAAGGGCTTAAATAGTTATATATATTAGCCAATGGCAATAGCGTTATCAATAACTTGTAAAAGATAAATTAACTCGGTTCTTATTCTTCGTCATTTCCATTGCAGGTAATAGGACGATCTAGCCAAACGCATGATTTCAACCCGTCATTTTGAAAGTTCTTTCATGAAGATTTTGTTAAGGATGGCATCATGAATTTTTAGTACTTTTTTGTTCCACTTAGTTTAGCCTACGGACTTTTGGATTATGGTATTTCTGCACCATAATGAACATTTGATCTACTTTTCATGTTGATAAGGTTATGGAATATGCCTTAATTTGATCTAATTGTGGTATTTTGTATGGATTATTAGTTTTTCAATTCTAATGAAAATGAATGCTGTTGCTTTTTGATATTTTTGCGTTCTTTCTAAAAAAATTAGTGAACAGACACGTGACTAATATAATTATTAATCAGTTTTTTTCAGCGTTTTTAGCCGCTGCTAAAAGTGTGTACTAAGTTTGTACAAAGTTTACACCAGCGGCCAAAAAGCGCTGGCAAAACTGAGTCTACTCCAGCGTTTGTAAAGCATTGGTAAAACATATTCTGTACCAGTGATTGCAAAAGCGCTGGTAAAATACATCCTATACCAACGGTTGCCAAAATGTGCTGGTAAAGGGATATAGCAACAAAATAGGCTTGTTTGTGGTTGGTCTCTTGCCAACCACGATTGGGGTTTAGTGGCATATGATTGTCGGGCGGGTTAGGTGCCAACCTAGTTGGGATGTTTCCCTCTCGTTGTGATGCCGTACTACTTTTCCCCTATTTTATTGTATCTATCTTCATTGGTGCAATAAAATTTCTTTTGCCGTGCAAAAAAAAAAGGGATATAGCAACAGGTAGACGCCAGCGGCTTTATACAAGCGGTGGTATAGACCTCGCAGGTCTATAACAGTGTTTTAAGGCATTTTTACCAAAGCTTTTGGCCGTTGGAGTATCCCAACTTTCTTGTAGTGCGGGCGGCCCAATGGCTAAGCCAGGTAGACCTTTGCCTAAAATCTGTATTTCAGGAATGATTCCATTTCCATATGTGGTGGAAATGATCGAAATAGCAGTAAAAATTCCGAAAAGATGATCCAACTCTAGCTACAGGTAGCATAATTCTTTGCCGGTTCATTTGTGGAATCTCCTGCAAGATTTTATAGTTACAACATGAGGTTATGGAAGGATTGAAAATCAAAAAGGAAAAAAAATCTGAAATCTCACTAAAACCATTCTTTAACTGGTAAGAGTGTTTGATTTTTACCGGTTAAAAAACACTTAACATTCTTTGACCTGTAAGAGTGTTTGATTCTTACCGGTAAAAATACTTTTACTGGTCAAAGAATGGTCTTAGTGACTACGTGAATAAAAAAAACTCCAGGCTTTCGCAACGCAAATGGCCGTTTTTAATTAAGGCTGTATCTACCAAAACTCCAAAAATATGTATGATATGGGTTCTTGGTAAAACGCCACAATGACGCACTACTATGCAGCTACAACCTAGGAAATTGGTCCTCCAAACTGTTAACTGATTGTAGTAAAGTAAGTACTCTAAAAGAAAGGGAAGGGTTACAATACACATCCCCTATAGGTGTGTATTATACGCAATCTTATAAATGTTACGAATCGATAACAAGAATTACGATTTTTTTTATAATAGTTATGAGACCCAGAAAAATGTTATGAATCATAGAAAATGCTACGAATTATATTTTTGAAAAGTTACGAAATACTAAAAAATGTTAAAATTGCCGATGAGATAGCACAATATGAACCATACAATACGTGCATATAGTACACATTTTTAATAGGTGTGTATTGTAACTATTCCACAGAAGAAAAGAGATTTTAATTTTAATGCAATAATTGACCATTTTATATACTCTGAATAGATGCATTTGAACCATGAAAACTCATCTTGTGCAATATTTGATTGCTATTTATTTGTCTGTGTCTGGGTACCTATTGGTTAGCACTTTCTTCATTTGAGTATTTTATAAACCTAGATATGAATTTTTCGCAGATTTATCTTCTTCATTTTGTGAAAAAAAAAAGAGAAAAACCACAAGTTCAAATGACCAAAAGCCCATTCATTTCCTTCAAAACATCAAACCTACCCAGCGGAAGCAACTTCCATCGGCATTTACAAAATCACGCACAAACTTCCCAAGGCGGCCTCTCTCTCTCTCTTTCCCCACAGCAATGGCTAAGGGCGACGACGCAATAAGGAGAAAGAAGAACAAGCTAAACCGAAAGAAGGAGAGAGCCAATGATTCCGCCACCGTGTCTAATCGCGTAGCCGCCATTATCGCCGCCAAAAAGCGCCGACAGTCTGGCAAACGTCGAAATTGTCAGGTGCTTCACATGTTGAATCCATTGTGTTCTTTAGTTTCGAATTTTCTGGAGTTTTTTAGGTTAATTTGAACTGGGTTTAGTTTATTTGGTTTTTTATCAAGAGACGAAGTAGTGGGGGTACGTTACGCCTTGTTTGGATACCCATTGTGCTGGTATTCAAGTTCTCGGGCTTCTGAGCTGTTAAATTTAGGGGAGAAATGAGGGGATGTGAATCTGGGTTTAGCTGTTTTTGTTTTTGTCAAGGGCATTTTCAAGTACTGGATTGAGTTTGGGCCAGAATTAGACAGTATCGATTCAATAGTTCTTGCGATTATTTATGTGGTGCTTTTTAATTAAGATTTTAAACATTGGTAATCATGTCCTTATGAAGTGTTCAACTTTAGAACCCAATTAAAAGCTGTTTAGTAAATATTGAGTTACTAAGTCTTGGATGTACCTCATTTTATCAAGACATCCTGTTGTTAGAAAACTGTTGGTTGGACAGGTAAATATATGCTTTTTAGTGTTAGGAGTTACAACTTCAGAGACGTTGGCTGTTGATGTTTTGTGCTGTGGTTTGATTGCTGTTACCCTCTTGAACCGAATATGATTGAGAATACTGTGGTAGATACTGCAGTACTTGCAGTTTGGATAGGCCTTCTACTGATTTCCGAGTTCAGCTGAGCTGTCAATTGTAGAAAAAATGATCTTTTTGGTGAATGGTGTTTTCCAGAACCGGAATCAGTTAGGCCAGAAATATGTAGTATTAGTGGAACAGTTCTTGGGATTTTTGTATGTTGCTTTTGGATTCGGAATTGCTATATTGGTAATTAATACTATTTTTAGAACCCCATTTAAAAGCTTGTTAGTATTGACTATTGAGTGAAATTAAGGGATGTATGGGTCGGGTTGGGTTTGTACCCTATCCATCACCCGTACCAATCACTTCCTGTTAAGAAATAGCTCACCTTAGTTTGGAATGCTCTTTTCACTCTCTTTTTTCGTTATGAGTAAGTGATAACAGTTAGGATAATATTCCATTACATTACTCGTGCGTACATGTGATCTTTGTGAGGCATTGTAGCTACCTCTTACTTGGAGTTAGATAGAATCCCGTGGAGATAGTAAGAAAAGAATCCAATCTGGTTTTCTGTAATTCTTCGGTCAGAAATTGGTAAAACCTCTTCCTGACACATAAAAGAAAAAAATAACATCCTCTTTCAGTATGTGTTTGAAATTGTTGTGCTGTTTCAAACTGCATGATGTTTGCATTTATATCCTCATGTTCCTATTTTTCCTCAACAGGGAATGTGTTTTAGCCTTCCCACACCCGAGGACCCCTTCAATGACAAGTATGACAAAATGGACATCAAAGGAAAGGAAACAAAGAAAGTTGTGCCTTCCAAAGAAGATTGTAAGGTGGCTATTAACCGGAATAGTGTTGCATCAAATAAAGGAACTCCCGGTGGAAATCATGTATGCATAGATCATCAACAACAGCTGGAAAAGGTTAAAGGGAATAAGTGGTGGAATGACCAGGCAATGTCACTCAGATCTATTGAACGTGTGGGGAAGGAAAATGTTGTCAAACGAGTAAGAAAGAAGGATTTTGAACAATCAGGCTGTCCATCAAAGGTTCTAGCTCTGTGTTTGGATTCGATTCAAAATGCATTGCGACGCGATGGATTTTTAAGTAGTGAAGAGGACAAGCCTTTGTTTATGAACAAGTGGGGAGTTGAGTTTTGGAAATGCTATTCAGTTGGAAATGATATATTGGAAACAAGTGGTGCTTGTTCGACTATAGAGCAAATTGCTTGGATAGCTTCAACTGCTGCTGATAGCATTTCAAGAAAGGAGAAAGAAGGTCTATCACTGATGGGTCCATCTCTTTTATTCCTTGTACCGTCCCAAGGAGAGGCTATTAAGGTTTGTCAATATTGTTCTTCTGGTTTTCTTAAAAAATTTCTTGGAATTTACTGTCATCTTTGGCCACAATCTTTACGCGTCATGGATAATCAATCATGGCATAGAGTTAATGTCTTTGCTCCTTGTTTTATTTCCTTTTGTCCACCGTTCTGGACCTCTGGTGTTTTAGTTTTCTAATCTTTTGTTATGATGTATGGCCATCTTTTTCTACAATCTTTTTATGCTATGGCAACTTAGTTTTCGCCTCTGCTTAATGTCTTTTACGTGGGAGGAAAGAGACATAATTGATAATTCATTTGTTTAAAGAATCTCTGCATAAATCTGTCTTTGTAGTTAAATGATTGCATATCAGATAAGGGAACTGTTTGCGCTAATTAAGGAACAATTTAGTTTTCAGAAGGTTGACAAAGTAATTTTGCTCTATCGAACTTATTATTTGCGACAACAAAAAAAGGGACTCCCTTCTTCGTCTTTTTTCTCATTTTAACTCTGTGATTTAATGGAAGACTAATGCAAACTAGAGCCTTTTATGAGACTAAAAACAGAATGGCACAGTTTAAGGTACTTGAAACGTCTCATACCCTTCTCTTGTGGTCAATTCGTTTTAATCTAAACCTGTACAGAGCCTTCTTACCCATTAGCTTTGTTTGGTGATTGATGCTTCCTAATTTTGTGTAGGTACGAACAGTGTGCAAACCTTTGAAGGCTCATGGAATTCATACTGTGAGTCTGCATACTGGTGCCCCCATAGATCATCAAATCCATGGGTAAGTATTTAATCTTTATAATGCCTCATCCATAGGACACCATACAAGCACCTTGCCTGTGCCTTCCATCACAACATGATGCTTTGCTGCAATTGGCCCTTCCATTTTATTAACTATTGTGGCTGTTGGCTAATATAAGCTTGGTTGGTATTCTGGGCATAGTTGTTCCAGAGTCAGAGCGTCTATGGATTAAATTATGTGCTTCGAATAGGTTCATTCCCATAATATTTTACCTATCAATGGTTCATCAGATGGAGTAGTGGTCGAGCCTTTGACAACTAAAAGCTGATATCTTGCCTTGGAAGAAGGGTTCACGCCCACGGTTTACTTCGTTGACTACAAGTCTGAAAGTCATGGTTGTTGATTTAAATGCACATATTTGTTCCCACTTGTACTTGCTCTCCTAGCACATTTGTATCTTTCAGGCTGTGCATGCATTCAGTGTAATTCCGCAAATCTGGAATGAGTTTTCTTTTCATCTCTCCACTCTCTTTCTCTCGTTGAAAGCTGTATTTTCTCCCACAGCCTAAAGAATATTGAGCCAGAGTTCCTTGTATCCACACCTGAGAGACTGCTGGAGCTTGTTTCTTTGAAGGCCATTGACATCTCTGGGGTTTCCTTACTGGTAAGGATTTGGCACCCACCTCCTTCCCCCTTCTTTAGCTTACATTTGTTCTCAATACTTCAAGAAAGAAATAGAGATGTGTTCTTCTAGATGCCAAAATGAAGAAATTTTTATGGTAACGAAACCGTGTTTTAGGTTAATGTTTTAGTAGCAACCACGTGAACTCAGCTCAAAAGGGCAAGCAACGGAGGTCATGGTAAGGTTGCCCTTTGTGATCATTGCTTTCACTTCTATTCCCAGATCCTACTAATCGCTTTTTGTTTGATGTACTACTCAAACAAACCTTAGTACACATCAGAGGTCAATACAACTCCTCATGCATCCCCACATGGAGCCAGAATACCGAAAGTAACCCCTATGGTTGAATCCACAAACCGCGAGCAGCTCGTAGTCTACCCACGTCTGAGCAATTCTGTGTTTCATTTCCCCAACCCCACTCTATCACGTATTATAGATTGCTGTGATACCATCATACCAGACACAACAACTACAAAAGTCATTCACGTATGCTTGCAATGATGTCATTTCGTTCATTCCTTCAATTTCTGCGAACACCCCCCCGGGCAGACTTCTAATGTAGGAGACACAAATGCTTGTACTTCACCAAGATGTGAGTGAGGGTCTAACAAATCAGAAAGTTCTTTTTAGTTGAGATGCTTTTGAAAGAAGTTCCTCAACTGCCTTCTGGTGTTGTTTTTCTTGCCCATTGCTTTTTGGTAATGACCTTACATTGCTAGATTTTTTAGTTTGCTGGAAACATGAAACATTTTCTGTTGTGAACGTATTAATGTGGACGCCCCCAAAATTGGGGTGTCTACAATTAAGTTGGTGAATGATGGTTCGTGGAATAAGCATAGAGCCCAATAAAGATCTTTCGGTTGTTAATATTATTTATGCAGTCATAAACAAATATTGTTGGATAAGCTTTATCGTCTCTTTCTGATCATTTTGTTTTTGGCACTTCATAGGTTGTTGATGGACTGGAGACATCTATTAAAGTTGGTCACAGTGATGTTATTAAATCAATAAGGCATCATATATCCACCAATCCCCACACGGTGGTTTTCAGTGATTGCTCAAGTCACGCATCTATACCTCTCGTGCAAAACCTTCTTCGTGGATCAATTTGCAGATTATCCTTGCATGATTCTATTACCAGTCAAGGTGCATGCATTATGCAATCCGTACACGTGTGCGTGTCAGAAGAAGAAAAGATACCGAAGGTATCTAAGCCGTCGGTTCTAACTTTGAACTTGAACTGCTAGCTCCTTGTCCTACCTCAGCAGTACTATGGAAATATTTTGTGAATATGGTTGTTTAAGTTATTCTTCATGCAAAGGCCTTATGTCCAACATCAAATAATGTAATAGAGCATGATGTGTATTAACCGGGGCGGAGGGAGAGTAGGGCTGGGGTGGGCCCTGGCCACCCCGCACTGTTAAAAATAAAATAAAAATTTTATTTGGGGGTCGGCGGCCATCTGCCCATCTCTCCCATCTATCCCAACATAAAAAAAAAATAAAAAAAAAAACCTCGTATACAGTATACTTGTTGTGGCTCGGGCTTTCTAATATGTTGCAAGTTGTTTTTTCGCCCTCTCATTTGAGTCTGGAAAGTGTATTTATATTTCCTTTATGGCAATTCACTTTGCAGGGTATTCAAGTTTTGGATCAAGCTGGGGGTGATGAACTTAAAGTGCAGTTTTCTAAGGTGCTATTTATAGTTGGGAATAACGGCAATTTTCATCCATTAGTTTCTGCCATTGAGTCAAAGGGTTACTCAGTCGCACTAAACTCAGTTCCTAGTTCAGAAATTGAGAACAGGTAAGATTGTTACCTATTTGCCTTACACTACTACTCCTATATATTTTGATTCGTTGAATTGAAACCCGATTCTATTTATCAGACAATACTCGTTTAAAACCACAGCTCGTTTGATTACTCTTGGCAGTTAAAAGCATAGATATTGAGTACATGTTGCATTGGATCTTCTATATGAATCTAAGCGTTGAGTTTCTTGCAGATTATAGCATCGAATTACACTATAAATCCAATGGGACCCCATATCTTGTGTTTGGCATTACTTGTCCGTCGGATGTGGTGTTCTTTTTATTTTACTGAAACTATTGAATTGTTGACAATTTAGGTTGTCTGTGTTTATTGTTTCACTTTTTTCATTTCTGATAAGTATAAATCTTGAAATCTCTAACTTCTTAATGGCTTAATGCAACTACTCGAAATGGGGCAATGGAACCATCGTTGTAAATGATGGTCAGTCCTTGCCACAGAGCCGTGGTGGTAGCTCCCATTTTTTTTTCCCCATTCAGTCCTGTTCTTAGTTTTTCTGTTTTATCGTGGCATCTACTCTACCAGGACATCCACGCTAACTTTCTTTCAAGGGTTGCAAATATGAGAATTGGAATTACCTCATTCCTTCATGAGATTATCAGATCATGTCTGTAGTTCAAAATTTATTTAATTCAGTTTCTAGGTTTTCCATGTCTGAAGCTTCTACCCTATTTTTCTTTATGATAACAACTGAAATTTTCTATCATTCATGTCCAACTTTCATTCGGTATGTCTGT
>JADGMU010000939.1:0-41395 GCA_016920895.1 Vaccinium myrtillus
AAAATATGTTAATACCAGTACCCTAATTCATAGATACACAACGGAAGGGGCACCGGATCAGCTGTCCCGGGAAAATGGTGTCCTGCCCTGTCCAAAGCCAATACGGCAACGTTTTGGTGTAAAACCAAACCTTTTCCAAAATGTAATTTTGTGGGGCCCACTTTCAAGTCCCGCACAAACGATCTGAACTGTTAAATAATTTTAAAATAATTATTAAGGTGGTCTCGGAGAAAATCAAGCCCATTGGATTTTTTTACGTTATTCATCTAATTCTTTGATTTTCATTCAGAATTTAGGACCTTACTAGTTTGAAAGAATCTTCGGGAAAAGTTATAAAATTATAGGTTCGGAAACCCATTGATCTAAACTATAAGAGTCGTAGGGCTCATTGAAAACAACATCCAGTAAAAAAATTATCTTGTTCCGACATCAATGCCTTTGGGACAGGGCGGGACACCATTTTCCCGGGACAGCTGATCCGGAGCCGACGGAAGGCCACTACAGAGAAGAGAAGGAAAAAAAAAAAAACTCGCGCAATCAAAATTTCCAGATTTCCCCCTTTCTTGCTCCAGTCGTAAGAGAGAGAGAGAGAAGAGCCACGACGAACGGCGTCCAAGCTCGACGAACGCCACCACCACCACCGATTCCAAGTCCGGCGAACGCAACCACCGCCGATCCAAGCCCGGCGAACGTCACCACCGCCGAACACCACCACTGCCGTACGACGACGCCGTTGAACTCCAGCACTTCCCGTCGGCAGCCTCTCTTCAACTACCCCATTTCCCGTCGCCGTCCTTCGCAGCATCGTGTAAGTCTTCTATCTCCACCCTCCCCTTCCGAAATAAAAAAACCCCTAACTCCATTTTTTGGGACAGAGCTAAATCAGCCCTAGCACACCAAGTGTTTGATGTTATTCCTGTAAGAGACCGGTACTGGATTTTCCCATTAGTTCTGCACTAACTGTTAACGTCTATGCTGATGCTACCATTGCATCTCTCTCTATTGTTGAATTTGTTGTCCTGATTATTTGAGAATATCTTGTGTGTGTAGACATTGATTTACTTCTATTTCCTTTAGTTTTTTCCCACAATGAAGTACGCATAAACTCTAGTGCTTCGTCATTGCATTGCATAAAGAATCCGTTTTTTACCAGACCAATAACGAAGAGATACATAGTTTCATCGAATGTGTAATCTCATGGTACATATCACCCTTTGCATATAGATTTCGTAGAGGGTTACTTGTCACCCTTTGCAATATATAAATTAAACAATCTTGTAAGCTCTACTGGGAACCTTAAGATCTTCCTCATCCATGAAATTTGCACTTGTTGTGCTATCAGATATACACACCTATACATACACCATGGGCAATGATGGTTTTCAAAAACGCTTTTGCTTCTTAGCATCCAATAAACATGAGAGTAGCATATCACATTTGTTCCAATAACAAGAGCATTCTACTCAGTGTCTGTATCTAACCTAGGTTAGATAGAATTGCAGCTCACTATGACTCTATGTTATTGCTTTGCAACACCATAGCTTTTTTTCACTAAGCAACCTACAACAGTCAATGTTCCACATGGAGGATTGCTAGCACTTCAAGATGCAATGTTGAACCTGCCAAAAATACATACTCCCTCCGTCCCAATTTGTTGCGTCTATTTCCTTTTTTGGACGTCTTAAAAAATCGCATATATCTTTCAATCTATAATGTTTTTTATAGTCAATATGGATCTTGTTTGATAGATCTCAATTAATTTTTTAAAACAAAGATTTCGAAATCGTAAAAAATATTATAGATTATGAAATATAGACAATTTTTTGAGAAGTTCCAAAAAGGAAACAGGCGCAACAAATTGGGACGGAGGGAGTATAAGAAAGGGAGAACAAAGGGAACGGCAGGAAATAATTGAGATAGCAACCACACTTCATAAAAGCATTTCCCAGACAGTAATTGAGACTAAATAACCTAGACAAAGAAAGCAAGTGAATACGTTTACTTCCCTTCTACATTTTATTTGCACTTACTGGCAAGACAAACACCATATTCTCCCAATGTGATCCTCCTCCTATAACGACACAGTCTCTTATCTTTTTCAAAGAAAGTTATACAATCAAATTTCTGGGACCTGAAATCAAAGGTTAATTAGTTCAACCTTGCCAGTGATAAAAAATTGGGAAAACATTAGTCATGGATTCAAATCCTCAGAAATTTGATCAGCCCTCCAATGTTATAATTCATCAACAACCAAAATAATTCCAAATCTCATCAAAGTCTTAACCACAAAACCAAAACGAAAATGTATCAATTACATCTAGCTTAGGGGTTTCCAATTAGGGTTTCTGAATTTGGAACCCTAGTTTTCTAATTATGGGTCATACCTACGAACTGAAACAAGTTGAGAGAGAGAGAGAGAGAGAGAGAGAGACCTTGGGGGTGGGTTTGCTTCGGAGTTCGTCTGGTTGTAGAATGTAGAGAAGGGGCGTTTCAAACTCGTCTGGTTCGAAGCTTTCTAGAGAGAGCCCATCTTCTCTTTAATAGCCGGTGGTGATGGTCACCGGAGATGGAGATGATTACGGTGGTCGCCGGTGCAGGTGGGAATCGCCCCTCTCCCACTCTTAGTCTCTGTCTGTTGTATCAAAGTAGAGGAAGGCAGCGTTTCAGCGTGTTTTGAATTTTTTTTTTTTGGAGGGGGCCCAAAACGACGTTGTTTTGGGCCGTTGTGGCCCTTTGTTGTGGCCTTCCTGTTGTGTACGTATCATTATTGAGTCGCTTTCTGTCCTTGAATTTGAAGGGATAAAAATTGAATAATCACTCCACAGTCATTGCCCATCTCTCCCTTCGCAAATTTCAACCAAACCCTAATCCCCTCTCTCGCAACTCCACACTGGGGCAATTTGAACCTCCGGCCACAATCAAGAGTCATCGTCATGCTGGTAAATATGAATACTGATTGATAAACCGGTCTCTCTCTCTCTCTCGTTGACTTCGACTTTTGGAGTTCAGACTTCGGCAGCTCAAAGCCATTGCCGAAGACAGGAAGACGGCGGCGTAAGCCCCTGACCAACTTTATCCAGGTTCCGTCATCTCCTCCCTCGTTGTATATTGAATTTACTACGTTCTTGATTTCAAACTATTTGATAACTGTTAGATGCAAACGTTCGCCATGTGTTAGAGCTTTTCCCACAGTGGTTAATTATAACATCCAAAGCTAGTCTAGCTTTGAGCTTGAACGGTCTCTACACTCATTGCTAATTTGTTTTGGATTGGGTATAAAGTTTTCACATGCTATGAGAGCTCGGCTTTTAGAGGCTTTTGAACAAGACTCTATGTTGTTGATGGTTGATTCCCCCTTTGTTTGTCATTGATGGTTGATAGTTGTGTATGTGTTTTGAATCGTTTGTTACCATACGACGTGCGAGTCATGGGTCGCGAGTGCGAGGAGTGTTAGAACTTGTCCCACAATAGTTAACTATAACCTCTAAAAATAGTATCTGATTTTGAGCAGCCTTTCTATTTATTGTCAATTGGTTTTGAGTTGGATGATTTAACATGCTATCAGAGCTATGCTTTTGGACAAGACTCTCTTGATTGTTTGGCCCGTTGTTCGTGCCTTAAGCGTACCGTGTTTCTTTGTTCGTTGTGATCCCTATGTTCTGGATCTGTTGTTTAACTCTCCCCGTGCGGGTCAGAGGTCTGACGTTGGTTAATTGTAATATCAAAAGCTAGTATATGAGCCTGGACGGCCTCTCCACTCATTGCTAATGGTTTTAGTTTGATGCTTTAACACTATGTAATTAACTTTTCTGAGTGTTACGATTTTTGCTCTTCAATGTTGCATGTCGATTTTTTCACTTCGACCCAGTTATGTGCCTTATTGGGTGTTCCAATGCCATCGGATTTAAATGATACTTTGCCATGGTAAAAAACTGGGTCTAGTTTTGTTTTCTGTGCAAGCATTCCAAAAGATACTTGTATTTTATCATATTTCTTCTTTCAGGTTTTGGGATTTTAGTGTTGATTTATGGTTGATAAATAAGGGAATGGAGGTAGAGGGCTGGCAGAATTCTTCAGGTGGAACTAGTGATTCGGATGTCAGTGTGCAGGACACAAATGATGAAGAACATTACTTCACCTCTGGTGACATTCCAAAGTTGCAGTTTAGGTATGATTTTTTAAGAAAAGACTAGTCAGAAAGTTTGCAGAGGGGTTTGTTAAAAATTAATTTGGTGTTTCCGTTAGGAAAAATATTTCAAGGGCCCGTTGGGATGATGAGGCGGGAATGGCTGAAGTTGTTGAGAAGAAGGGTGGCATGTGGACAACAACAGGAATGGTTCGTGGCAGCAAAATGTATTGCTCAATTGAAGAGGCTCTGTAAGTCATGTAACAGCTTTCTTTGATTCTTTCTCTCCTACCCTTATTGTCATGATCTCCAAAACCAGTTTACTTGGAAAAGTGCAGAAGCAGTTAATATTTGAGTTTATTGGGTGACCTCTGGATGAAAGGAGGTGAACATCTTCTTAGAACTTATAAGTCTATTCCTTGTATATTGTGTACTCACTGCTTACCATCTAATTTTTCTTGTTGACTGCTGCATATTTAGTTAGGATGATGATGCAATTTAACAAAGTGTTCGCATCTTACAGTCACAACCAATACAAAGCCAATGCTATGTTCATTCCGATACAAGAAAACAAAGATATAATGTGTATTATGTACGTCTGTGCAGAGTGTTGGCATCCTACGGATGAAAAATAGCTGTAAATTATTGGATGCTGAAAACTATATTACACAAATATTAATCCAATCTTCCTTTTGAGTTCCTTAAAAGCAATAAATCTCCTCCCCCACTGTCACGCCCCAAATCCGGGAGCATGACCGGCCGTGAACCAAGAAATAATTCTCGGAACACGAAGCCTATACAAAAATAAAAATAATAATAATAATTTTCACAACCCAAATAAATCAAACTGAATCCTGAATTATAAAATTAAATTGGAAACCGAAACCAACATTTTTGTAGCCAGTGAACAATATCTCAAAAATTCTCCATACTCCAAATTTATTAACAAAAATTCTAAAGAATCACAAGTGCGGAAGCTGTTAATCAAAACTAAAAGAAAATGATAATGCGAATGCCCTAGAGGTCCAAACAGTGGGTCCCGATACTGTCTCAGAGTCCACTATGATGCTCCCCGAACTAACCTGAAAAGAATGCGGAATAAATCCGTCAGCTCACAGCTCAGTGAATAGTTAAGCATGCTATGGGTTAGAATACAACGTGACATACATTTTAAGGAATGATAGTGAGAGCTCCAAAGAAATGGTTTCAAGTAACAAAGGTCGGTGGCTCAACAAGTGGTATCAAGGAGATGAATATCAGAATAACAAATAAGATGAATAATAATCGAATCACGAAATATGCATTTATTCAAAGGCCAGAAAATACCAGAACGCCGAACAACAATAAATAGAAATTTCAACCAAATTATGTGGGAACTATAATAATAACAACCATCGCCAAATGCCAATTATTTTCTCAGGGCTTAGCCCGTTGGATCCAATACCGTACTCAGAGTCACCGCAGGATGGCGCTTGGGTCTTTTCCCTAAGCCGATCCGGAATAGGGTCACAGGGTATTTCACAAGTCTTTTCCCTATCCGTTGAGCACTAGAGTCACAGGGTATTTCACAAGTCTTTTCCCTAGTGGCCAAAGTCACCTCAGGATGGCGCCTGGGACTTTCCCTTGGACTTTCACAAAAATATACATGGTCCCAAACACAAACGAACAACATTCCGGAGATATTATGAGATCAACAAATAGACAATAAGGAAATTAATATCAACCAATCAACATCAAATATTTCAATTAACCTTGTATGCCAAAAGGGTACGTCAATCATCAATAAATGTTCAACGAATAAGATAACATTTATTCATCACAACGAATAAAGAATCGGTCAAGAATCGATAGGCTCAAAAGGATTCCAAAAGAAGGGATCACATGCTTAACCACTCACCTCGATCGAAATGATAGATCCCAAAATGAAATGCTCGAATACTTGGCGCTAGTCTGAGATAAAAAGAATTCATATACTAAATCAAATATAATGGCAGAAGATGAACTTAATTAGCGCTAACTAGACCCCATGGACATCCTCATGTTAATACACCATGAACTTGATTATAATAATCAAGTATCCTATTTCTTCTATACATGCACCCTTCGACCACTATACATGCAAAGGAAATTTTTTACTTGCAAGCACACACAACAGAACTGCACATGTCGGCCCCTCTTTCTCGACACATGAACCAGACAAGAACCCATAATTACTCTATGCAAAAACTACCAGCTAGAGATCAATATAGCAGGAAACTAATGTTTAAGATTAGAAAATATACTAACCCAATGAAATCAATCAAAAACCGTCACCAAACTCCACGACTATACCCTCACGGTTCTCTCTCTATGCGGCAGTTACCAACACTTCTATTAAAACCCTAACACTGCCTACTTGTACAGAAAATTAATCCACCCCTCTATTTTTATTAAAAAATATACATGTGTCTATATTGATTCAAAATCCCTAATTTAAGCCCAACTTAGTATTTTAGATTACAACTCGAACCCACACCAAAAATAGGAGGCCCAATACTAAAAATAAACGGCCCATTATATACACGCTCGTGTAACCATATTCAATTTAACTCAACTATATTTACAAAAGCAAAATATAAGTTATCTAATTTTTAAGAACACCAAAAATAAATATAGTACATATATAATACTTGTATTTTATTTATTAGAAAGAAGTTTGAAACCGGAAAATGGAAGAATTTATTTAGTTAATTTTTTTTTGTAATACCCCAGGTTTGGGAGTAGATGGTGTTTAGTCCCACATTGGTTGTTTACATGAGTGGTCTTGGGTATATAACAAACCATGTGGGCTACTACTAGTACCTTGGGCTTAAGCATTTTGGGCCATGTGGTGTGGCTTGTGGATCAAATCAAGGTACTGGGCAGTGGCCTACATGGGGCGTTCCAAATGGTATCAGAGCCTCGCCCTGGTCCAAGTGGTGGGTAGGATGTGCTCTGCCACCACGGACACCAGGGGAGGTTGCTGGGACTATGCAACGAGGACGTTGCATCTTTAAGGGGGGAAGATTGTAATACCCCAGGTTTGGGAGTAGATGGTGTTTAGTCCCACATTGGTTGTTTACATGAGTGGTCTTGGGTATATAACAAACCATGTGGGCTACTACTAGTACCTTGGGCTTAAGCATTTTGGGCCATGTGGTGTGGCTTGTGGATCAAATCAAGGTACTGGGCAGTGGCCTACATGGGGCGTTACACCCACTCCTTTACCACCTTGGCGGTAGGTGGTAGCTTACTGCCACAAGGTTTAGGGAAAAACATGGTTTTGGGTTTGAGTCTAGTTGGAAGTTGGAACACATTTCTCGTCCTTCTCTGCTCCTGGATTCTGCTCTCGAAGTCCTTGGTGAGGCTGGGTCAGCCTATGGCTTGCCTTGTCGGGGAGGATACCCCTTCCAGTTTTGGGTCGTCAGTGGGTAGTGGCTATTTGGTCAAGGACCAGGAGTATACTTGGGGTTGATTGCTCCCTCCTAACATTTTTTCTTAGCAACAATTTGTTCAAGGACCAGGAGTATTCCTGGGGTTGATCGCTCCCTCCTAACATTTTTGCTTAGCAACAAAAGAAATCCTTTTTTCCTTTTGGTCGGCTGGGAGGAACTTATAGGTCCATTCCTTGAACAACTTTTTGTTTTTTTAAAGGGTTGTGATTATAATCATAGCCAAACCTAGAAATTCGCCTATACACTTAAGGAGGCTATTGGGCTTCTACAGATTGTGGTCAGATGACTCAGATCGGATATGTTGAGTGGCCTGATTTGGTTCTTGTAAAGAAAAGCAACCATGCACATGCCGCAATCTGAACCTACTTTCTGGAAGTAGTTCAGAAGCTGAGTGATACATTGGGCACATATTTAATTTGGAACATGTCAAGTGAAAAATTAAACAATCAGTAAAGAAGGTTTATATCACTCCAACTAACCTTCCAATTTGCCTACTCTAGTTGGTATCTTACATAAGGGCATCAGCCCGGTTGTGCTCTCTCTCTCGTTCTTAACCTTGAATAAGAATCATAGAGCTAGCATTTCTATGATGAACTGGAGCTTAATCAAGTGTTTGATACATAATGTTGCTTGTGGTGAATCTGGCATGCATCCATATTGCTCGGGCCACCGTGGCTTGGATCCTCCTATTCTTGCTTGATACAACATATTGTGGGTGCAATGTAAGCTCCTAATGTATCACTATTTTTGTCCCTAAGCTACATTGGAAAATATTGCATTAAAAAATGTTTTACGATTAAGGGCCACAACTTTTCACTTATTAGTCTCTTAGAACATGCTTGATCAACAATGGGGAGCATGGTACTCTTTTACTCCCTCCGTCCCATTTTCTTGGTCCCTCTTTGAGAAACCAACTATTTTAGGGGACATATAATCATTACACTTTATTTCAAATTTCAAACATTTTTTTTCCCTAACAAATACCCTTTGATTCTACTTTTTGAATGAATGTATTTCAAGGATAGCATTGGAAAAGTATAAAATTGGACAACCTAAAATGGAAAGTGGTCAAATATTTTGGGACGGACCAAAATGGAAAGATGGACCAAGAAAATGGGACGGAGGGAGTATCTTGTCGGCTGCACAGACAATTCCACTGTTCCCTGCCATTTGAAGGTTGCTGCAGAGTTAATGTTCAAAGAAGTAATAACAGAAACTATTAATTTTTCTTGAGTTTAAGTCAACGTTTAGGTACGGCAATTCACTCTAGTTCCTCCTCCTCCAACAAATACAAATGTTCTTCTCTTCTCTCAATTCAGTACAACAAATACAAATGTTTTTCCGAGAACAGAATATGATCGGCATGTTTTGCTATCGGTTCATATAAGCTGAATCCTATGAAGCATCGATCCTCCAACTAGGTTGCCATAAACATATAGGACATGCCATGTGGCGTGTCCCTTAAATTTAGATGATGTTTTGGAGGGTGACACGCCGGGGACGCGTATGGTCACACGGCGGGTGTAGTTATGTCTCCCGTGTTTGTTGGTCCACAAACATACTTTTTTTCTGTCCCTTAAAGTTTGTCCTGAAAATCAATGAGTAAATTTTGTCAATTTTACTCTTTTACCCTTGTCTTCAAATAGTTGATTAACAAATCAATCATGATTGAATGGTAAAACTGGAAAGACAAGAATTGTACAAAGTAATCATTATGCTTCCTAAAAAATTTAGAAACCCAAAAATGGACTAACAAACATGGACGGAGTGAGTAATACTTCTAATTTTTTCGAGGAAAATATGTTACTGGAAATATTTGGGCTGCAGTGTAATTGAGTCTATAAATTCCAGTGTAAATGATCGATGGAAGCCAAAAAGGGAAAAAAAGTAGGTTTGTTCTCTCTCTCTCTCTCTCTAGAAACCCTAATTCGAGTAGTGCTGGACTAACTCTCTTTCTCGATCGAGCACTGCTTGACTCTATCTTGGTCGATCGAGCACTGCTTGACTATCTTGGTCAATCGAGCACTGCAGATGTATTTCCCTCTCTGGCGAATCACTCTATCTCATTGTATTTCTCTCTTTTTGTGTATGTATGTAGTGGTATATATGTATAGGTGTATATATTTGTATTAGTTTCAGCGATAGAAACATACGTCTCTATGGTATATTTTATTATACGTAGTTAATATATATGTGGGCAGTTCCGCCCATAATATTTGACACAAAAATGTAAATCACCCATTTTGGAGTTTCACACAAATGATCGAAGCCGTTCAATTTGTTTAAAACATGTTTTTAAGAGTTCCTATAAATAATCAACTCAATCGGAGATCGGTAAGGCTTGATCGGTATTTGTCCATAAATTTGAACGGATACAAACTGAATGAATCGATCAAGCCCCTACCGATATCCGAATGAGTTAATTTTTTACAGGTTCTCTTAAAAACATGTTTTAAACAAACTTTGTCAAAAGTTGTGTGAGCGGAGCTGCCTATATATGTATTGCCATTGCCGTGCCCCCGGCTGTGTCCGTGTCCCCATTTTTTTAGAATTCTTTTGTCCCCTATGCGTGTCCGTTTTTGTGCTACATAGGCTGAATCTAAGCACCAATGGGACAATGAATGATTATCAACCCATAGGAATAACTAATTAGGGATTGCTTCTAGCCACACAAATGGTTTTGAATATGTAAACTTTAAGTTTTCTTCCCTTTTTGGAAGTTAGAATGTTTACGGTATTTTGATGAGAAAGTTGACATTGAACAATTACTTTGGCGGGCCTTTCAGCGATTTGTCATGCCTGACAACTGAGGTAGAATTCAACCCCAGAGATGATATCTTTATCCTTTTGAAGTGATTTGTCATGTTGCCTTTCATGATATGTTGACCATTGTGTTCTTCTTGGATTGTTTTAGGTTTTTGGCTGAAAGAGGGGAACTAAGTGTCGTAGACGGCGATGATTCATCAATTCCCTTGAAAGATTTATATATGAAGGTTGCAAAAGCAAACAGTGGATGTAGCTGGGAGTCCTTTGAAGTCTATAGGCACTTGAGGTCTCTAGGTTACATTGTTCGACAACATGGTAACCCTTGGACTATGAAGAGTGCTAGGAATGAGTCCGCTTCAGCTGAAAAAAACTGTGAAGGCCCAACTCTCATCAACGAGCTGCTCAATAATATGAGGATTGATGAAGCCAGACCTGCATTTGATGTTTACCTTCCTAATGCCAAATTCAGAAAGTCATCACCCGGCAATCCAAGTTTTGTGCTGTGTGTAACCAGGTAATAAATATTGTTAACTCCTAAAGAACAACGAGATTGTGTTCTAAAAAATGCTACAAAATTGTTGGACCATAGGTAGCTTGGACTTGGGTGTTTCAATGGCCTTCAGTTGAAATACTTGGGTCATGCAAATATTGACCCTCAACAATCCACGTGTTGTAGGATTCATTTGGTTGTAATTTCCCCCACCTGAATTTTGTAGTCAATGTATAGTTAGTCTCTTCCCCCATGTGTCTGACATTTCGTAAATCTTACATGAGAAATCTACCTCTTTTGCTCAAAAAGTTGTATCCCATTGAATGTTAGCTCAAAGATTTAAGTCTTAATTCAGAAGGTACTTGGATTCTAAGGAGTGATCTAGTTCTAGCTAGCAAACTTAGGTGTAAATTTTGCCACTAGGCCCTTTAGCTTGGGCAGATTTTTTATTCTGATGCCCATGAAAATGAAAGCTTCACCAAAAGGCCTCATCTATAGAAGCGTAGATCTGAGGCATCCATGTCTTGCAATAGATGGTAAAAGCATACCCTGCTCCATTCCACCGAAAGGGTGGAATGATCGCATAACTGGGAACAGGGGTCGTCACATATCACTTTTTGGCACTTGAACCAGGGGTATGTCTGATAAAAAATAATGAAAAAAGAACTGGTTCCTTTGTGACAACAATATACAATTTGTCTTTAGTCTCTAATTATATGTGTCTTGCCGCTTCAGTGGCCATCCACCATCCAAATTGCAGATTGCAGACCTTGAGAGGCAGTGCAATGGCACTCCTTTGAAATTCGGTCATGTCGAGCATGGTCGTGTCAGTTTCTTCTCCTTTAACAAGGTGGAGCTGCCTGCCCTTCCCTAACATCACTGTTATGAGGAGAGATGCATTGGTGAAGCATCTTTGGAGGTAATATGATGGTTAATTTTGTCATGGTGAAGTTTGCTTAGTGAAAATGATAATATAGTGCACAGCAGCAAGTCACTTATATGTGTTTGGAGTTTTTGTTTTATGAATCACATATTTATGCTGTATTGTTATTTTTCATTATTCTGTTGAAATATTTCCTATTAGGCCGCTATTGGATAATTTCTACTCTTGAAGGAAACCTAGAAACTCCTTCACTAGTGTATTCCTTCGATTTTAGAGTTCATTAATTTGTGTTATTTTGGTGTTATTTTTTTGACGTGTGAAACGTATAAATAGATATCATTAACATTGTAGCCTTGCTTCTAAAGACTTAGTTTTTTCAGCGATCGGTGATTATTTCTGCTGTATTCGGGCAGTATTGTGGTGGTTTGACTTCGATTTTAGAACTGTTGAAGTGTTGACCACTAATTCATTAAAATCTAAAGCTGTTTGGGGGAATCTTCAAAACTGTGTTATATTTGGCGTTATTTTTTTGACGTGTGAAACCTATAAATAGATATCATTAACATTGTAGTAGCCTTGCTTCTAAAGACTTAGTTTTTTCAGCAATCAGTGATTATTTCTGTTGTATTCGGGCAGTATTCTGGTGGTTTGACTTTGATTTTAGACCTGTCAAAGTGTTGACCAGTAATTCATTAAAATCTAAAGCTGTTAGGGAGAATGGTAACTTTATTAGTTTTAGACTTAACATTATAAGTCCCCACTGAGTGGTACACGCTTGAGGGTACCAACTACCAAACATGTCCGAATAAATCGGAGTAAGCCCTAAAGCTAGACTGTAAGCTTTGACACCTGATCTGTTGGTTGCTTTGAACTTGGATACCGTGTTTAATTGTCGATGCCAGCTCATGTAAAAGCTGTAGTATGTTACTCATTCTCTTAACAGAAACTATTCTGAGACAGTACTTGGCTACTTGCCAATTCTAAGATGTCCTCTATTAACTTATTACATATATCTTCAGGTGGCTCTTCAAAGGCCACCAGTAGTTCTAGGCAAGGGTATCTGGACAGTTTTTGCCTTCTCTCATACAGTCATACAGTTTGCATGAACAATAGCTGTACACAAAAATGCTAGTCCCCATACAGGTAAGGCTGCAACCTACGATTCATAAACAGCTCGAGCTTGGTTCAGTAAAGAACGTTTGAGCTCAGGTCGTTTCCTTAGTGGACCAAATTTCTAGGATCATTTAGTAACTTTGTTGAGCTCGAGTATATGCTAGCTTGGCTCGAGTAGGCTCATGAAGACAAGTTTTTGTTAATCATGTTAGTTACAAATGAATCGTATATGCCCTCTACAATAATTGTTTATTTAGAGTGCTTGATGTTATGCAACTATGCATATTTCATTACCCAAACTTTCTAATTACTTAAGAATTTTCTGCAGTTTTGGTTATTAATCTTCATGTATTTATTTTTCTTTTGAGTTGGATTTAATCTACTTTGATTTTGCTTTTCTATCTCGAGATCAATATTGACTAGTTCATATAAGCTCAAGCCAAGGTCGTTTTTTTATATACGAGCCTAGTTCGACCTTGATTATTCAAGCTCGACTGGAGCACGACCTGAGCTCAAGTTCAACTACTTTTGTATGAAGCAAGCTTGAACGGTTCGTTTGCAGCCGTCCACGCAGATCCTAAATGACACTTAACAAACTTCACATTAAGAAGAGGGACTTATTAAGTATTTGTGAATTTCTTTGCAGGTAAAACTACAAAAGAAATTCAAATGTGCTGGAAGAATTTGTCTCGCTGACTTGCACTAATTCTCGATCACTAATCCGCTGGTGTAGATTGCAGGGCTAACATGGTGGATTTGGGAGGAGATGAAGAAGAAGAGGTACAAAGTTTGTGTTGTGGCAGTTCTATGAACCTACCTAGTTATGTGTGCAATAAATGACTCCAGCTCCATTCGAGAAACACCGCCTTCTTCCAACTCCTGCCTGGTGGAAGTGCCCAGCTCCTCAGCTCTATTCTTTGTCTCTTCCCCTTCTTTTGATGCAATTAGCTTCTCGACAACTTTTGCGATGGTTGATGAACTCACTGTTTCCTCCCTGTGTTCCCACGTGTTAACTGCCAGACCAACCTTCAGTATTTCTGTAACTAGAAAAGCGTTCTTGGGTTGGTCAGAATGCATAGGCCAAGCAGCTATGGGAACTCCCATAGTTATACTCTCGAAGCATGAACTCCAGCCGCAGTGACTCATGAACCCACCTGTTGATGGGTGCCTCAAAATCTCTATTTGAGGTGCCCAGTCCCTCACCACCATTCCAACTTCCTTCACTCTCTCCTCAAACCCTTCTGGCAGTTTCTTTCTGTTCTCCTCTCCTGCAAAAATATCTCCTTTATCAGCATCTCTTAAAACCCAAATGAACTTTTGCCCACTCTGTTCTAACCCCATTGCGAGCTCTTTGATCTCTTCATCTGTCATTGTGGTTGTCGTTCCAAACGAAACGTATAAAATGGATTTTGGGGCTTGTTTGTCAAGCCACTCCAAACATTTGTGTTTTGGGATATTTGAGTTACTTCTATCATAGTCTGCCCCCGCGTTCAATGGCCCAATCGCCCATGTCAGTTTGTCCCTATTAAACTGGTCTTGCGCTATTAAATCAATATATCTACCTTCGATCGATCTGCACGAGTTATAGATATATCCTGTTGTAAATTTCAGGAAATCAGCTTGAAGGGCTATGAAATTCAGGATTTCAATGCTGTAGCATCCTGTGAAAGATGGTAGCCCTTTTGGTGGTGGTTCTTCCAGGAACGGTTCTCCCTTCATTTGCCACCCGTCGAAGAAAGAAGAAAAGGGCGAACTTGGGTTAAAAGTGTAGGATTCCGCATTTGGAACATTAGCAACGTCCTGAACCACATAAGTCATCATGACATCGTGGACGACAATAACTCTTCTTGCTGTAGCAGAGATACTGTGAAGGAGCGCTGCCATGGGCTGGCGGAGGTGGATAGATGAGTCAAATGAAGGCTGGAGGTGGGTGGGGAATCTAGTGGAGGGATTTGGGTCGGAGGCAGGAGAGAAGAAAGCACAGTCGGGGAATTCGTGGAAATGTATTTGGGAATTTTGGAGGTAGGTTGTGTTATTGAACCGGATTTTGGCCTGACGGAGGTGGGTGGCCGTGGTCGCGTAGTGAAGTAGGATGTTGTGGGAGGAGATGAGGCAGGAGAGGTGGAGGAGCTGGTTGAGATGGCTTTGCATCGGAAATGGCACCATTATTACCACCACTTCAGCTTGTTTGGAGATGCTAGTTAAGTCATTGGTTGGATCTTTGCTATGAATACCCATGATTCTCTCTCTCTCTCTCTCTCTCTCTCTCTGCTGCTGTTGTAGTGTCGATTCTTTTTCTCAGAGCAATATTTGCCTTTCAATTTTCTTTGAAATGATTCTAACGTTTCACTTCAATATTTATAACGCCCTTCAATTTTCAACTCCACTATTGTCTGCAATCATTGTGCCGCATTTGTCGTCATGTTTTTAGCACAAGTGAATACTAAAGTTAATTTTGTATGCTTATTTAGTCTTGGAAACCTCGAGCCCTGTGAAGTCTTCGATCATTTTGTATGCATATTGCAGGTCGCAGATTCTTCTTTCTACACTACTTTTGTGTGATTATTGAAGTCTTCGATGCCATGTGGAGTCTACCGTAGAAAGTGCAGTAACGGATCGTTGACTCGCAGTTCTTGTTTAGTACGCTATTATAAAGCCATGTGAGTTTCTGATACGAAATCGGAGCATTAGGTCCTGAATTAAAATGATGTTGATACATTTATTGATGGGTTACGTTGGGTAATGCGAGACGAAGAAACAGGAAGACCTAGTCAAAGAACGTGATTAATACATATAAGAGGGGGCTGGTTCCGTGGACACGATTTATGCCACAATTTTTGACATTGTATCTCACTCAATGCTGAGATTAGAATATTTAAGTGTTCTTTCTCTCCCCTCTCCATCTCGAGATTATGTCAAGATCTATTACTCTATAACGGAAATCCCATAAAAAGTCCTGGCTGACAAAAAACTTGTCCGAATGATTGATAAAATCAACTTGAACTATGTTAATGTATTTGATCCAAGAGCTTAGTTTTAAACCCTAAACAGAAATCCAAGACCAAAAATTGTTTAAATCCAAAATCGACAAAACCCTAAGCAGAAATCAAAGACCCAAATGTTGAGAGGTAGGTAAAGAAGATTTCGGGCTATTGTATTGCGGGAATCGTGTGCTCTCGTTGCTGGAGATGGGATCGCTAGAGTGGGGATGGGAGTTGCCATGGGGGTGGAGTGAGGTATAGCCAAGGGAATGGAGAGGGGTGTAGTGAGGGGGGAGTAAACTTGAACATTCTAATCTAAGCCATTGATTTCAATGTGCGAGATGAAGAATAAAAAATGAGTCCATGGATCCGGCCCAATACAAAAAGAGCAGGTTATATCTCCCGCCATTAATAACAAAAAATTACTGGCTAGTACAAAATACTGGACGTTAATTTCCAATAAAGATGAAGACGTAATTACAGACAAGTATAGTTGAGCAGGAGAAGTTACGTTTTCCCCCTTAACAAATCAAAACATAAACTGACCAACATAAACTCGCACGATTCATTGAAATTTCCTAACCTAACCGTCAATCGCATAATCTGTCGATCACATAATCTTCTTCTTTGTCGATCTAATTATCAATCTCTAGAGACGAGTTTTGGCGAATTTCACTGGAAATTTCAAGAGTTTCGAGCTCGTGAGTTTGAACTCGTGTAATTTAATTAGCTTTGATTAGCTTCGAGCTCATGAATTTCATTAATTTTGAGCTCATGAATTTCATTGGGTTTGAACACGAATAAATATAGTAATTAGTTTCGAGCTCGTGAATTTCATTAGTTTCAATTCGAGCTCATGAATTTTCACTAATTTTAACACAACAATTAATCATCGTAAATTTCATTAGCTTTCAACTCGTGAATTTCACTCAGCTTGAAATGAATGGATACCTCTTCATCTTCAAAATCTGTACATGCACAGGAACAAATGAACATACCATTATGCAAATACTTTACGAAATAAACACAGGTTGCGGAAAGCCCTGACAAGGAAGCTTGGATCTCTCTTTCACCGTTTGGATTTGGATCCAAGGAACAACAACTACTGAGGAGCGTTGAGGTCGGATCTGTCGGAAGCAGATCATCGGCAGCAACTTTGTCATTCGAAGAGAGGTCGACACAGATCGAAGAAAGGTCGATCGGAGCGAAAAATTAGAAATTTTGGCCGGAACGGAAGAACTTTAAAGTGATAGATGGAGGCGGAGGGATCACTGTCGGAAAAATTTGATGTTCTGGTAATCAAGAATTTCATACATTTTCTGATCTCTCTCTTTTTTTAAATTTTGGTTAAATTTCGCTGATACCAAAAGAACACAAGTTTCCGAAAAGTAGTAGCACAGTTGCCTATTGGTAAGATGTCCTCGATTAACTTATTACCTATTTCATCAGGTGGCTCTTCAAAGGCCACCAGCTGTTCTAGTTTAACTCCCCTCTGGGCAAGTGCATCTGCACAATTTTTGCCTTCCCTCACAGTCTGAACGAACTAGAGCTTTACATAGGAAATGCTAGTGGATACAGTAACCTACAACCAAACTGATAAAGCATGGCTCAGGAAAATATGTGTGAGGTCTGCTTGTTCTTTTGGGCTATTTCGTTTAATGAACGATGTTGGGCAAGAATTTGAGGCTCGTTCAATTAATTTTTTCCAGCTTGAGTATGCCCTTGCTCAGCTCGAGTAGGCTCGTGAAGTCAAGGTTATGTTAATTGTTGTGCCCAGCCCCACAGGTTTGCCCATACTCACACACCAATTACACACAGAATCAGAGAAAATTTTCACTCTATTGTATAAATCACACATATACAAAAATGAGCTACCTAAAAACTCTCCGGGAGGAGCACCACGGCTCATCTCAGGACTCACCCTCTCCAGTCGGACTACATTGCTACAACCCACACCTCTCTCTCCCTCTCTCGCGCAGTACATATACACAGAAAGAGGGAACCACAAAACACAGCCTTACAGTTGGAATAGTAGCTCTACCGACACTTTGACCTACTAGTCAAAAATTAATCAAGTTAGTAATAGATGAATTGTATTCCTATATATTTTTCGGTTGAGTTGAGTGCTTGATGTATCATGTTTATTTAACTTTGACCTTTTGTTACTGATACTTACAAGTAACTTTAAGATTTTCTGTAGTTGGTTATTGATCTTTGTTTTTACTTTTCTTTTGAGGTGGATTTAATCTAGTTTGATTTTTCATTTTGAGCTCGAGATCGAGCTTGGCTTATCGATATAAGCTCGAGCTGAGCTCATATTGCTCATATACGATCCAAGTACAACCTGGATTATTCAAACGTAATTGGAGCACGAGCCGAGCTAAGTTCAACTAATTTTACACTTGAAAGCTTAGCTTGGCTTGGCTTGTTTGCAGCCATGCACAGACCATTAATGACACTTGGTTCAAACTTCTCATTGAGGAGAGGAAGCTATGATTGCGATAACAATGCTTAGTAAATATTTTTGAAATTTTCAAAGGTACAATTACAGCAGGAATTTAATTGTGCTGGAAGAATTGTCTTGCAGACTTGCACTTATAATCTATGGCTAGTCCAAAGGTGTAGATTGCTGGGCTAACATGGTGGATTGAGATTTAGTAGGAGGAGATGAAGCATAAGAGTTGTAAAGTTTGTGTTCTGACAATTCAACGAACCTACCTAGTTATGTGAGCAATGAATGAATCCAACTCCATTCGAGAAACACCACCTTCTTCCACCGCCTTCCTGGTGGAAGCACCTAGCTCCTCAGCTCTCTTTCTTATCTCTTCCCCTTCTTTTGGTACGATCAGCTTCTTGACAACTTTTGCTATGGTTGATGAAGACACTATTTTCTCTCTCTGTTCCCATATGTTTACCGGCAGACCAACCTTCAAGATGTCTGTAACCAGAAAAGCATTCTTGGGTTGGTCACCACTCATGGGCCAAGCAGCTATGGGCACTCCCATAGTCATACTCTCGAAGCATGAATTCCAGCCGCAGTGACTCATGAACCCACCTGTGGATGGGTGCCCCAAAATCTCTACTTGAGGTGCCCAATCCCTCACCACCATGCCAACGTCTTTAACTCTCTCTTCGAACCCTTCTGGCAGTTTCTCTTTCTTCTTCTCTCCAGCAAAAATGTCTTCTTTATCAGCATCTCGAAAAACCCAGATGAACTTTTGCTCACTCTGTTCTAACCCCATTGCGAGCTCTTTGATCTCTTCATCTGTCATTGTAGTCATCGTTCCAAACGAAACATATAAAACGGATTTTGGGGCTTGTTTGTCAAGCCACTCCAAACATTTGTGTTTTGGGGTATTTGAGTTACTTTTATCATAGTCTGCCCCCAGGTTCATCGGCCCAATCGCCCATATCGGTTTATTGAGCTCTTTCTTTGCGTTTAAATCAATACATGTACCTTCGATTGATCTGCATGAGTTATAGATATATCCGGTTGTGAATTTCAGGAAATCAAGTTGAAGGGCTGTGAACTTCAGGATTTCAGGAGGGAGGGATCCATCTGAATCCGGTAGCCCTTTCGGTGGTGGTTCTTCCAGGGAAGATTTTCCCTTCATTTCCCAATCGTTGAAGAAAAAGGAAAAGGCAGAAATTGGGTTAAACCCGTAGGATTCCGCATTTGGAACATCAACAACGTCCTGGACCACATAAGCCATCATGACGTCGTGGACGACGACAACTCTTCTTGCTGTGGCAGAGATACTATG
Organism: Vaccinium myrtillus; assembly: GCA_016920895.1. Lineage (NCBI taxonomy): Eukaryota > Viridiplantae > Streptophyta > Magnoliopsida > Ericales > Ericaceae > Vaccinium > Vaccinium myrtillus. The sequence continues at coordinate 19,597 of JADGMU010000939.1, forward strand.
GAGTAGCGCTGCCATGGGCTGGCGGAGGTGGATAGAGGAGTCGATTAAGGGCTGGAGGTGGGTGGGGAATTTGATGGATGGATCTTGGGTGGGGGGAGGCGAGATGGAATCAGGGGTGGGTAATTCATGGAAATGGATTTGAGAGTTTTGGAGGTGGGTTGTGTTATTGAAACGGTGTTTGGCCTGGCGGAGGAGGGCTGCAGTGGTGGCGTAGAGAATTGGGATGTTGTGGGAGGAGATGAGGCAGGCGAGTTGGAGGAGCTGGTTGAGATGGCTTTGCATTGGAAATGGTATCATTATTACCACCACTTCAGCTTGTTTGGAGATGTCAGTGAAGTCATGGCTTGGATCTTTGCCATGAATATCCATGACTGTTGTTGTGGGCAACAATGTGTACGAGTACATTCTTTAAAAGATAGATGTGGTTTATATAGTCCTATAATATGTGTACTAGTCAATGTTTCATCCTTTGGTTTTTAATTTATGACCTTTCCCTAGATTCCCTTGGTCATCAAGTCTTTTGGTCACCACGCCATCTCTTGTAGTCAATGTTTGATATTTTTATTTTTAATGCATTTCCTTGTCACCACTCCATCTCTTCCACATGCATGTAGGACCTATTGGACAACTACAACATACATTAATTCAATATGCGGAAAATATTCTTCCTCTACTTAATATTGCAATATGACATCAGAGATGAGCAATTCTATGGATGCTAAATGTTATTATACAAATTATTACATTAAATGTACACATAGGCTAGCGAACATAGGTGCACTCATCAACTAAAAGAGACGATGACATCAATGAATTATGGAGTGCATAAATGCACTTATCGTCTAACAAAATGTTACATGTACATTTAGGCCCTGATTGGTTGCAGCATTACATGGGATATTAAGTTATACCCCCTCCCCTTATCCCGGTCCCACGTTTATATGCATAATGCATGGTTTGGGAAAAAAAGACCACTCGGATGAGTTAATACCCCCACCCAAATAATACCCCTTTGTACCCCTTCCCCCTTACTAATTAATAACACCCCCCGTATCCTCCCTTATCCCCCGTACCCTCCATTATCCCCCTCCCCCTCCCCTTACCCCTAGTTCCTTTTTAGTGTTTTAAAAAATAAACCGAATTGCATTTTAAATACTTTACGAACTCTTGCGATTTCTTTCGGATAAAAAAATGAAGTACTTTTGTGCATAATTTTTTAATTTTTTTTGCACCAAATTAAACTATTAATCGAGATCTTTAATTCGGTACAAAAAAGTTTGAAAAATTTGATACTTTAGAATTTGACATTGTTGGCTTGCTTTGCAATATCCTTTGGATAAAAAAATAAAGTATTTTCACATTAAAATTTTCTACTTTTTTTTGCACCAAATTAAACTACAAATTGAGATCTTTAATTTGATACAAATACAATTAGAAAGAGAGAAAAAAAAAGCAAAAAATTAAACTTCGAAATATTATTAAAATGAATAATAAAAAAATAATAACTAAATATTTTAATTTTAGATATGACTAATAAAAGGAATTATTTATTGAAAAGTATAATTAATTTAATTAGTATTGTGTTTATGTATTTATTTTATCATAAAATCTAATATGGCTGTACAAGGGCAAATAAGTCATTTGTCAAGTTTTTACATCATCCACCCAACTTTATCCATTTTTATCACAAATTCATCAAAACCACGTACTATTTGATCCCCCCTTCATAAATGTCACATCACAAATTAATACCCCTTAGGGCCCGATTGGCTAAGGGTTAAGAAGGGGGTATAACTTATACCCCCAAGTTTTATCCCGGTCCCACCACTTAGTGCATGGTTTGACAAATTTTTTGGGAGGGGTATAACCCAGATTAATACCCCTCTATACCTTACTATCTTATCCCCCCTTAATATTTAATCCCACCAAAACTTATCCCACATCCAATCAGGGCCTTAGTACATTTTTTTGAACTGAGCCTTAGTATATTAATTAGGGCATATTTAGTGCACTACCTAAAAGAGTTCCCTAAAGTGCCCTAACTAGTTAGCTAAGAAAAATTCAAAAAATGGTCTCTAGTGCACAAAAATTGACTCTCTAAAATCCTAGGTGACACCCCTCACTACCTAAATTGCCCTAAGTGACTACTTAAATTTGGGGAGACTTAAGGAGAGAGAAAGAGGAGAGAGATAGAGAGAAGGGAAGGAGAGAAGAATTTTGTGGGACCACTTGGCACTCCTCACCACTGAAATGGATTCCACTTTAAAAGATAATGAATATTTTTAGGGAGCCCCATTAAAGTGCATTTCTCCTTCATAATTAACTAAGTTCAAGACACAAAAATAGGGTCCACACGTGTCTTAGATACACTTTAGAAGAAATATTTTTAGGTGAATGCACTGTAGATGCTTTCTTTAAGTACATTATTTAGTGTTTATAGACTTATTCAATCAGCGATAGGCCTTGGGTGGTCCCACCTCACGTGGTCGAGTCTTCGCTCTATTCAAATGCCTCACTTCATCAATCCATACCTCTAGGTGCAGCCATCTGCACGTGATGAGGAGTGTTATATTTTATCGCACATAACTCATCTAAGCCACTATAATTTTTAGTTTATAGTAATATTTTAGAAGTTAGTCCATCTATTCCAAATTAATTTTACTGTTTTAGGTTGGAATTCTAAAAAAAAATCCAACATTAATATTCATAATGTTGAAACGAATTATGCAGATTCCAACCATCGTCATGTTTTTGGGCATATTGTTTATCTCAAAGAACAAGTTTTTAGGAGTACATTTTAGCATTTTCAAAATTAACAATGCCTTGGCGTGGATGACTTGTTTTTTAACCAGACAACTTCTGACCACCCCTGACGGTTTAAAAAAAAAAAACTACGAAGGTCACCGGGTATACCCGGTGACTGAACGGATTAACCAGTTAGCAGCCGGTGATGGGTAGGGTTGTGATTTTTAGAAAGTCTAAAGCGCGTGCGGGGGTGGGGGAACCCACCACTCCATGTAAAGTCGGTATGAGGATAAGATTAAACGACAGGCTTGTACAATAATGAACCCCACTTTATATTAATGATGGATGATGACGTGAAATGAAGCCACTTTACAATAATTGACTAGCAATGGGAGGGTCTCTCCAGAGCCATTTTTTTTGGTACAAATAGGGGCCAAAGCCCAAAACAAACAGAAAACTAAACAGAGATTGCCCCAGAGTAGCCAAATCCTCTAACATCCCTCATAATCAGCGGTTGAAATTGAAGAGGGGCTTGACGAAGTATCACCAAAGACCTTTGCTCATAAATGGCCTCCCGAGCTAGAAAATCTGCACAAGTATTTGCTTCGCGCCAAGTGTGGGTGATAGAGCATTCCCAGCTTTGCCCACCCAGACTTGTGATTTCTTGTACCACATTCAGTTGAGGTTGGTTTGGCCTCTGCTCCCAAATTAAATCCACAGCCTCCTTTGAATCTGATTCAAGCATTATGCGGGTAAAGCCCTCCATTGTATTTGTAGCAATTTCCAAAGCCTTCCAAATTGCACCTTCTTACACCTGTTTTGACGATACTATATATATATATATATCCTATGAGGGCTCCCTCACAAAAAAAGTGCGGGAAAATAGTTGTGGGCCGTTGGATCCTATGCCCTTCAGGCGATCCAACGGCTAACAACTGTTTTCCCGCACATTTTTTTGTGAGGGAGCCCTCATAAGAAACTTCTTGTATATATTTTTTTTGGTAAAGACCATCCGGTGTCCGGTAACCACATTGGCCCCGATTAATCCGGATTCGAGTCGGGTAGGACCACAAAGGCGGTAAAGCTCTCCCAACCAAGTTTTAACACAGCTGCATTCTAAGTCTCGAACCAGAGACCTTGGTTAAGCTCTAGCACAACCCCTTACCAGCTGAGCTACCTGCTTGATGGTGAGCCCTCAATATATAGATCCCAAGAGAGTGTCTGTTTTTAGCTCATAGCCAAAAGGAAAATCCAAAAACCATTTTCACCCAAAACACAACCACTAAGAATAACCCAACTGCCTCTTGATTTCATTGATCAAATGGAAATCCACCCAACTGAAATGAGCCAAACTGAAATTAGTGACAATCAGGAGGTTCAGCGCCTCGATGCAAAACTCAGTGATGGTGCCCAGAAAACGGAATTCTTCTTCACTGCACCTTGCATTTTTAGGGTGCCCAGTTCGGTTCGTAAGCTGAAGGAAAGCGCCTACAGCCCTAGTCTCATCGCTATCGGCCCTCTTCACCAGAATGACGAACACCTGCTCCAAACACCCATGAAACACGTCAAGTTGAGTTATGTGAATAACTTATTTTGTCGACTGACCGAAGGAGAGACAAACCTGGAACTAGCAAAGAAGAAGAAGTTCACGGCGTTGGAAAATTGTATGGCTGCTATGAAGATGTCAATAGAAGATGTAAAGAAATGCTACGCGGAAGAAGTTACGCCGGATGAGGAAATGATGCTGGTCGATGGTTGCTTCATCCTTGAATATCTCTGCAGATTACACCTTAATCGCATTGGCTACACAACGGTAAGCAATAAGCAAGCTTAGAGCATCTTAATTTTGCCCCCAATTGGTACTTTTAGCATCCTAATTTTTAAGTAGCAAAATACTACCTTTTTTCTTAATCGGCAACAAAAATACAATAAAAATTTGAACCCTGCTATGTGCACCGACCACGTACCGACGGCGTCGCCGACGCCGTTGTGGGTCCCAACCGGTCGATCCGAGCCGTTCATCCTTCTCAAAATCAACTGAGTGATCCTTCACACTATCTTTTACTTGATGAATTTCGACTTCCTCTCCACCACGATCGTGCTGTTCATAAAAATCATCATATTTGGAAGGTGAATCCCAATCAATTTCTAATTCTAATAGAGAAGTCTTGGTGGTAAAAAATTAAATATTCATCCTCTTTTTAGACACTACATAAATTTTCATCCCGCCAATTTTATGGGGTTATGTTTTCATCCTCTTTCAATATAATTTACCATTATTACCCTTTTTCGATATATACAAAAAATTAAGGAAATGATTATCTTGCCTAAAATCATGGAATTTTGAAATCAAGGAATTTTTGAAATGTAGATGATTGTGTTGCCTAAAATCATGGAATCTTTAAAATAGTGGAGATTCAAAATTGAGTGGGATGATATCATTTCCAAATATTAGTCCTGTGAGTATCGAAATTTAAGGGATTTTTGAAAAAGTGGTGGGAATGAAAAGTGGTGGGTAAAAAAAAAAAAAACAAAAGTTCTCATGGTAAATTGTAAGTAGTCATGCTAAATTATGTCCACATCATATTTTAGTCATTACGATAAAAAATGAATGAAGAATAAAAAACATGGTAAAAAACAGAACCTATATGATGAACATGGTAAAACTAAATGGCTTGCAAAATTGAATCATGGTAAAATACATCTCCAAAACATATCTCAATGTTTATGGTAAATTTATACAACTTGTTACCTTTGTTTAACAACTCTGATCGTGGTGAAAACTCGTTACATTATTATGGTAAAATCGCACAGAACAATAACATGTTTAATTAATACTTGTTACATTGAATCATCGTAAAATACTTGTTCGCAACCTATTTCAATGATTACTTGTTCACAACCTATTTTAATATTATCAGAAAAGAACAAAAAATGATAAATTTGCACGGAGAGGGAGACGTTTATAGAGCAAGGCACCGATGTTGGTTTGGGATGGTTATGGTGAAGATTTGGTACGACGATTTAGTGAAAATTCTGGATGATGATTTGGGACGTCAATTGGTGAAGATTTCGGATCACGATTTGGTACGGCGAGGACAAAGATAACGCGTTTTCATTCCTAAAAACACCGTTTTCAATCCCTGCAAAAAAGAAAAAAAACTTTTGCAGTCTCGTAAACATTTCATCCCATAAAAAAGGTTTTGAGACGGGACACAATAGAGAAAAAGGGAACTAGCAATCCCATACACTTATATGTGACTGATCTCAAGTCTAAAAACCAATCTGGTAATGGAAATTAAGGGTAAGAAAACGAATTATAATGCCAAAGGAGTAATCAGTAACATTACCTGATGAATCTGATTGTAGCCTATTCATTTGAGGGCACGCAACAGTGTTTAACTCAGTGATTGAGTTTCATCGGCAAGGATGATGGAATGGATATTAGATTTGGGATTCTGGTGTTGATTAGAGATTTTGTTTGAAGAACGAGATATCAGGGATTGAGTTTTGTAGGTTCGGTTTGTGGTTACAGTCAATTAATTAACTTGGAGAGGCAAACAATAGCTAACAATTGAATCAGGAATAAGAGAGTGTGTAAAGGGGTAAAGGATTAAGCCAAATATACAGAAAGAGAAGGCAGCAACGTTCAGTCCATTCCCATTTGGATCATCATTGTCCTCGAATCACAGTCTTAGAAGAAAGATGTGCTCGCGAGCACTAGCAAGAACAGAGTCCTTGTTTCCAGAGCTCTGAGTCACCTTTCCTTTCTAAGTTTTCCGTGTTCCTTAGACGAATGAATCTCTCAATCTCTGTCTCTGTGATTTATGAATGAATGTCTCATATTTATAGGGATCCACACCCAATCATGGGGCTGCAGACATTTCCCCAATAACATGATGACACGTGCTCTCTCCGTATATTCGGGCGACGTGGGTGATGTCACTGGCCGTTAGGAAGCTTCCATTAGATCGTACCAGTGCATCGTTTTCCCTTCGTCGCGACCCTTAATCCCTTAAAGCCACCAAGCCACTTGTTTCTCCCCTATTCCCGCTGTGTTGGGTATGGTCGCGAGCCCTTTAGCTCGCGCCAAGACCTCTTTCGAGCTCTCATCGACTTCCCCATCCCTGCCTTTTGGTCAGGTACAGTCGCGAGCTCGGTTCGCGTACTTGTGTGAGTGTTCGCTCTATCCCGTCGCGTTGGTCCTCTTCTCTCGAGGTCCTCGCGAGGGGTGAACTTCTTCTTAGTAGCATTTCCCTTGTATAGGGCATCCCTTGCTTGGGTGTCTTTAGTTCTGCTATGTCCTCCCGCGAGGTCGTCTCCTCGCGGTGGGGCTCTTCCTCAGTCCTCTGGTTTGGTTGACTGATGACGTGTCCGTTGAATCTTATCGAGCCACGTGGATAGCTATAATTGGTTGGTCAACTGCCTCGTCACCTTACGCGCTGACCTTTCCTACATATGCCCCTCGCGCGAGCGTGATTCCGCGGCGCGTGGTCTCATACGCGCTCTATCGCGCGCGTGCGACGTCAGCAGATCCCGTCGTTTTAGCATTCCCCTCCAAAAGATGGCGGTTTCCCAAACTTCGAAGTTTTGTTGCAGGCCGATTGGACTGCTGGAGCCATTCCGACCGTTGAGGGCAGGGGTACTTGGCCTATAAATACCCGTTGTGAGAGGGGTTTAAAGTTTTCTTCACTCTTTCCACACTCCTCTCGAGTTAATCTCAACAGCTCTCAAGCCTTCCTTCAGCTCTCAAGCCTTCCTTCTTCCTCCCTCTACGAAACCCTAGTTTCTTCATTCAAGTACGTCATGACTCGATCACGAAAGAACGAGTCTGATACCGAGGCTCTTCTGGCCAAGACCGCACTGCCTCCTACTAGCGAATGGAGGAGGGCTCCGTTTCTGAGGCCTGAAGGCGATGTTTTCTGGGCTAACGTTCAAAATTACGTTCCTCTCAGTGGTAACCCCAACACCCAGTACCTTACAATTTTTGATGAAGTTGACGCCTCAGAGGCGGATATGGTCGATCCGTCTTCACTGGTGAGGCTAAGGATCGAGAGGGGCGATTTCCCTTTCTCTCAAGTTTAGGTACAAGGCCGGCATTCAACCCTGAGGGATTGGGGTGATTGGGTGGCCACGATTCTTGATAATTCTGAGCACAGGAAAACCCTAGATGAAGTGGGTTTATTGAAGACCGTGCAGCTCTCGCGGTATCTCGTCGCGAGTCGTCCTCAACGCGATCTCGACTTCGCGGTGTCTCGCTGGAGCACAACCAGCCATACTTTTATCTTCCCTTTTGGAGAGGCTGCCCCAACTCTTCTTGATACAGAGATTCTCATGGCCCTTCCCACTCGCGGCGATTATCACTACGACCCTGCCCACCTTCCTTCTGACGTTAAATCGGTGGTCGATTTCATAGAAGTGGATTTTAAGAAGGCGGGCGAGTTTGGTTCTCGCTACGACGCCCTGGGGAATCTACGATCCCCTCCAAAAGCTAACAAGACGACTTGGGGTTCCTGGCAGCGATTTTGGTTCCGTGATATTTCTACCGTCGAGGTGGATGGGAAGTTTGCCATGACAATGAGTTCTTATCATGGAGGTCCGCTATCTCTTGCGGTCTTCCTCGTTCAGCTTCTGTCCCTCTTTCTTTTCCCTGACCTTCCACACGAGGGACCTCGTCGCGAGATGATTCCTCTCGCGGCCATCCTCGCGTCGGGGAAAAGGCTTCCCTTGGGCCCCATGTTTCTGGGCCATTTTTATCACCAGCTGGATCGCACTGTTCAAGATTTCGAGCGTTCGATGGGGAGGTACGAGATCACTTCCATGATCCACATCCCCTTCCTCCTTGCTTTCTTCTACGAATACTTTCCAAAGGCTGCCCCCACTCCCCACGATCTTCCTCCTTTGAAGAGTGTTCAGGTGAGGAATTCTGCTGGAGACATTGTCCTCGATGGTAAAAACATGCCCGTCATTCGACTGAGCGAGAGACTGCCAAGGATCATGAGGTGGAGCAGGACTCCTGCGAGCCATCTATTCGAGGACTGGTGCGACGAAGTAACTTCTTTCGACCCACGTCCCTATGAGAAAATTGTGGATGGTTGATAGCCTCTCGCTTTGTCTTCCTCGAGGACACCGTTGTGAAGTTTGAGTAGCAATATCCGATCGCACAAGCTGAATTTCCTCGCATGGGTTACCCCCTGACTATCTCCCAACTTTATCTCGCCGAGGGTCCCCTCATGGTGTTGTCAGAGTGACGGGCTTCGCCACAATTTGGGTACGACCAAGGCGTCCCTCGCGAGCCTCCTTCTCCGCCCCGGACTTCGTCGCGGGATCCGTCGATTCCTAAAGTCGTTCAATCGCGAGCTCTCCGCGAATTATGGGGGCGAGAGGATCATTCCCGGCTTTTCGCAAGAGTGTCTTCACCCCAGAAAACAGGGTATACTGGGCAAGGAACTTACAATCTTTCCAGAATTTTGTCCGGACCCCAGCGGTGGTGTCCTCCGCGGAACCCATCACGAAGAGGGATCTGACCCTGCGGTCCTTTAAGCCAGGGAAGGATCCTAATTGGCGAGGCCCCCAATCATGTTGGGTAAAGGGGAATGTGGTTCCCTTTGATGTGATCAATGCCATTCCTATCCGAGGAAGATCCGTCTGAGATCGCCCGTTGCTCCCACACCATCTCATACTACTACAAAGGACAAGAGGAAGGCTCGAACCCCTCCTCGCCTAGGGGGACTCGAAGAGACCGGGGTCGATGTTTGTCTTCTCTTCTCCCTCTTTTCTTCTAGCCCTTCGTGTTTTGCTGATCCGCTATTGTTTCTTATCTTTCAGGGTCCTCCGCGGAAGGGTCGAATAATGACAGAATCTCCCCTTTTCCTCGCGGAGCCTTTGTCCGAAGCTGAGCCCATGGCCCAGACTGATCAAAGTGATTCTTCTAACCATTGAATACATGCTTTGCAGTTTCACTTCTTTTTTGTATACTAATGAGACTTGTGTGTTTCCTTCCAGGCGAGAAGGCTCAATCGTCCAAAACTACCGCTGACGCTGGCAAAGACGTGCCTCTTGCGAGCCCTTCTTCTCGCGATGCGGACAAACAAGCTACTCAGACGTTCCCGAAGGGGACCTTGAAAAGAGCCTGGAGGCGAAGGAAGCTGCGTCGGGTTTCGCTGAGGGACAAAGTCAAGATGCCTTGCATGTTGATGAGTTCAATGCTATGGACATCGCGAGTGACATCGCGAAGGAGGTTGTGAAAGAGGTCGGGGGTTCTAGTGGCCAACTAGAGACTCCCAAGGAAGTGGAGGGGTCAGAGGAGAAGACCGCGACCACGAATAAGGAGCCTGCCCAAGAGATTGATTCACCAGCAGGCTCTCCTAGGGCTGATCTCTTCCTTCAAGATCCCAGTCCTGTCAAGGATGTTGCTCCAAGGAGGAAGAAGAAGAAATTGGCGAAGAAGGCCGTCGCACCTTCCTCTTCCTCTTCGCATGAAAGAACTCCAAGCGCGCCCTTCGCGAAGAAGACGTAGTGGACATACCCTCTCGGGGAGAAAGCATTCCCGATCCCGATCCTGTTTTTGAATCAAACGTCGGTGAAAGCTCGTATATGGATGATCTTGCTTTGAGAGTAGTGAAGGGAGTGAGAAAGCGAAGACGTGTCCGAGGCTCCCAAGGTAAGTCCGGCAATGATGTTTTGCGGGAATTGGAGATATCGTGACGCGTCTTCCTTCTTTACCCTTCTAAATTGCTAACATCAAGCCATCCTTCTGACTCAGAGCCACTTCGCGAGAGTGAAGACCAGGGAGAGAAGCTACCGCACGAGAAAGTTTCAAACGATGCTGATCTGGGGAAGAAACTACCGGAGGATCAGGGGAATGGAAGCCAATCCCAAGCTCGAGAAGAGGCATCAGGCCCTGGACTTTCTAAACATTCCTTGTTCCCTGATGCACAGGGCGTACCTCGCTCGAGTGTCTGGGCTCGCAATGTCCCTATCCTTCGCGTCATACAGGAGCACTTTCCCCTTACGTTTGCAAATTTCTCTGCCAGCCGTCTCGTGGGTGGCTCACTCCTCGACGTTCTTGGCGGGATAGTATTATCCTTGCAAGAGACAAGTGTGAGGGATTTTTCTGAGGAGAAGTATGAGGACATGACCTCCTCGATTACTGATATGGAAACGTTTGGCCTCGACCTCCAGTGGCTCCGCGATCGTCTAGAGCAAGTTCGTTCTACGAAGCTGTTATTTGCGAGCCTGTTCAAGATTCAGGCCAGTGAAGCTCAAATTGCTGAGGCAAAAGAGACGTATGAGAAATACAAGCAATTGCTCGCGGATGCCAAGGAGAAGGTCTCTGCCTTGAAAGAGGGTCACAAGCTGTTGCTCGAGGATCATAAAGCCCTGGAGGCCATTCCAAAGACCTCGCTGACTGATGCAGAGCCTGTTCTTCCATCTTCTGACTTGTTCTCTCAGAAATTTGTAAAGTAGCTAGGCTTTGTTTTTTTTTTTTTTTTTTTTTTGAAGTGCAAGCCTTTCCCTTGTAGGGGAAGCAAACTTTTGTATTTACAACATCAATGGTAATGGAATCTTTTTAGAACTCTGTCTATGACTTATTGCTGTTATTGTTTTGTATGGTCGCGCGGGGCAGCAAAGGGCAAATTTCCCTTGTGCACATCTTGTTTGCTTTGTGTTTCCCCTCTTATTCGCGGACCTGTTTCCTCTGAGGGCCCTGGCATTTGGTTATACTAGGGTTTCCCTTCGTGAGGTCTTGTTGCTTTCCAACTTTTGAAAGTTAGTGATTCCAAAGAATTTACTTTGGTTCCCAATCATTTGTGGGGATTCGGCCGTCGCGAGGGTCTTTATTCCAAAGGAAGAAATTTCTTGGTCCTTTTCGCAACATTTAGAGGCCTTGAGCGTAAGTGAGTACTTTGTCTTGTACTTTTTTCACCTCGCGAAGGGTGGAATTTCCCCCTGTGCTGACAACATTTGTGCCGCGAGGTCATCACTGTGGATGCCTGATTTGTTCTACCATTTTCCTTTATCATATTCCCAGTATGCTCCAATGAATATCTTTTGAAATATCATTTATAGAACACATTTCCGAGATAAAAAGGGGTAGTGATTCCAAAGAATTTACTTTGGTTCCCAATCATTTGTGGGGATTCGGCCGTCGCGAGGGTCTTTATTCCAAAGGAAGAAATTTCCTTGGTCCCTTTTCGCAACATTTAGAGGCCTTGAGCGTAAGTGAGTACTTTGTCTTGTACTTTTTTCACCTCGCGAAGGGTGGAATTTCCCCCTGTGCTGACAACATTTGTGCCGCGAGGTCATCACTGTGGATGCCTGATTTGTTCTACCATTTTCCTTTATCATATTCCCAGTATGCTCCAATGAATATCCTTTGAAATATCATTTATAGAACACATTTCCGAGATAAAAAGGGGTAGTGTTTTCATTCATAACTTCGATCCATATTTCTTTGCCTCAAGGGTAGGGGATCAATACCCAGGGCTACATTTGATTGCAAAGAAGTAAAGTCTTTTGAGAGAAATAAGCAGAAAATGACATAAGGTTGCAGAATGGACCTACTTTCATTAAAGCTAGCCCATATCATGGGTAATACTTCTTGATGTACTTCGCGTTGATGGGCCCTGTGAGGAATCCGTCGCTGACTCTCGCGAGCCTGTAGTGTCCACTTTCTGCAGCTTTAATCACCTCGTAGGGACCTTCCCATTTTGGTGTGAACTTTGGCAGCTTTAGGTTCTGCATGACCCCAGCAACTGACTTCCATACCAGGCTTCCCACCTTGAATTCTCTCGCGACCACACCTTTGTTGTAGTACTTGGCCACAGACTGCCAATACTTTTCTTGATTTTCGGCCGCGATCTCCCTTCTTTCGTCTAACGCCTCGAGATCAGCCCTTCGCTCCCCTTCAGTTACTTCAGTGGACAGCGCGAGACGTGCAGAAGGCACACTTATCTCTGCGGGCAACACTGTCTCTGCTCCATACACCAAACTGAAGGGGCTCATTCGCGTAGACTTCCTCTTAGCTGTTCTATAAGCCCACAAAGCAATTGGGAGGTGCTCGGCCCAAGCTCCTCCTTTCTCATCCAGGTGCTTGCTCAGAATCCTGACAATGGACTTGTTGGTAGCCTCGGCTTGCCCATTTCCTTGAGGGTAATGGGGAGTCGAAGTCTTCTGGGTAATGCCATAGGACGCGAGCAACCTTTTTACTTGTTTATTGACAAATGGAGTGCCATTATCTGAGAGGATAACCTTAGGGATTCCAAATCTGCAAATGATATTCTCTTTAATGAAGTTGGCCACCACGTCGCCCGTTGCACGCTTCAAAGGAACTGCCTCTACCCATTTCGTGGTAATTTCTGTTGCCACCAGAATCCACTTGGTTACCTCGCGAGGAGGATGAATGGGACCAATCGGGTCCATTGCCCACGTATGAAAAGGGTAAGGTGCTTGAATATGGTGTAGCTCAACGGAGGGAGCATTTACCTTGTCCCCATGCTTTTGGCAGGCGTGGCATCTCCTCACATGGCCCTTGCAATCCCCTTCCATTCTTGGCCAATAGTACCCGAGGTGGGTGATTTGCTCATATAGCTTTCTACCTCCTGGATGTTCCATCTCATGTACCTTGTGCAAAACCTCTTCTGCTTCATTATTGGATAAACACTTGAGGGGAATATGGTCAAGGGTCCTTCTGTATAGCTGATCATCTTTGACAAAGAATCTCTTCTCGCATCGTTGCACTTCTCGAATGCCGCCGCGATCCATGGGGAGGGCTCCTTCCTTCAAGTAATCAATGTATTTCGCCTCCAACTGTTTCTTCGCTAGAGAAGCTGCATTCATGCTCGATTTCGTGAAGTGAACAATTGGGACATTCCTTGAGCAGGTCGCGGCGTCTCCCTTCATCGAAGGCCGCAGTGAGTACCCTTGACGCTGAATTCTCTCAGTATAGCGCTATGTCATTTTCTCCACAAAGTTGCCTCATGGATTTGCTTCATTTTCTCCTTGGCCTCTGATCATCGATGCCTCGCGAGCCATCCCACGGGGACCGCGAAAGTACAGCCTCCCTTTTAGGATGGTAAATTGATAGAGACATCATAGGAATTACTCCATGCCCCGTCGCGATCTGCGTTTTAATGGGGTCTCGCCAATCTTTTTCCTTGGAGCTTTCTTTTTCTTCAACGAATGAGAGCTCAGTCTTCCTGTGATCTCTATGGCCACAAGATCTCCTTCAAATTCTGTCTTAGCACCCAAAGTGGCTAATGCATCAGAAACTTGTTCTCGGACACAAGCTTGTGAATGATGCCGATATCATCAAAGTCTTTCCCGAGTCTTTGAACAGCTTGCCTCGTATGGCGCGAGATTAGCTTCCTTTAGGGCGTAGACGCCCTGGCCTCGCAAAATTATAAGTTTTGAATCCCCACAACACCGAGTCTTTTGATTCCTTTCTCTCCGGCCGCGAGTAGTCCTAGTATAAGTGCTTCATATTCGCCATTGTTGTGAGCAACTGGAATGCTAATTTGTATGACAGTACTCCTTCGCGCCGCTATCACTTTGCAACGTGACACCTGCCCCGGCTGAATTACCTCCTGTTGCCCCATCGAAGCCTAGAGTCCAGCTTTCCAGCTCATGGCTCGCCGCTAGTGCTTCGAAATCATCTCCTGGTAGTGACTCTCCCAATGGTTCACACTCCCCACTCAGGGAATCCAACAGATCCGCTAGAGCTTGGCATTTAATTGCTCGAGGCACGTGCATCTGGAGCATCGACTCGCTGTGGTTAGCAACCACTTCGCCCCTTCCGTTAAGAACTGGGCGAGATAGCAGAGGAACCGCATAGGGTCATTTCTGGTCACGAGCTGCACCTTGAATGAGAGGAAATAGTGCCTAAGCTTTTGTGCTGTAAAAACAAGCGCTAGGCAATGGCGTTCAATTGGTGTATAGCGTTCCTCTGCCCCTTGCACTTTTCTGCTGATGTAGTACACTGGCTTTTCAATTCCTTCCACTTCTTGGGCCAGTAGTGCCCCAATTGACCTCGCGGTAGATGTTAGATATAAGATCGGTGGCTTTCCTTCCGGGAGAGACCATTGTCCGAGGTGAGGCCAGACATTCTTGACTTTCTCAAATGCCAATTGGTGCTTATCCTTCCACTCAATTTGACCTTGTCTTTCAACAAATCACCCAAAGGTGCAGTTATTTCTGCCAGAGCAGGGATAAACCTTCTTAGATAGGAGACCTTCCCCAAGAATCCCTTGAGGGATCTTTGGGAGTGGGGAGGGGGCATGGTTGAGATGGAGCGGATCTTGGATTCATCTGCATCAATGCCATGTCTGTGCACCAAAAAGCCCAAGAATTTTCCGGCTGTGACACCAAAGGCACATTTGAGCGGGGGTTCATCCTCATGTTAAACTTTCGCACCTTTTGAACACTCCTTCGAGGTCTCGCAGATGCTCCGTTCGTCGCATTTTGACTTCGCGACCAGGTCATCGACATAGACTTCTACAGAATGATGGATCATGTCGTGGAAGATTGCTGTCATGGCCCTTTGATAGGTCGCGCCGGCGTTTTTAAGCCCAAATGGCATCACGGTATAGTAAAAATTCCCCAAAGGGGTTCTAAAATCTTCTCTCGCGTCCTCAAAAGTTATTTTAATTTGATTGTATCCATCGAACCCATCCATGAATGAAAACATTTCATGGCCGGCAAAGTGATATCAACCAAAGTGTCAATGTGAGGCAATGGCATTTCATCATTTGGACAAGCTTTATTAAGGTCGCGAAAGTCCTCGCAGACCCTAATTTGGCCGTTCTTCTTCTTTACTGGTACAATATTGCACAACCATGTTGGATATTGGATTGGTCGGATGAATCCTGCACTCCTGAGCTTTTCCACTTCTTCCTTGATCTTTTCTTCCAAATCTGGGTGGTACTTCCTCTGAGGCTGCTTCACAGGCTTGGAGTTTGGAAATACGTCGAGATGGTGACTCACAAGCTTTGGATCCAAGCCTCGGCATCTCGTTGTAGTGCCAAGCAAACACATCGCTGACGGACATTAGCCACCAAATTAGCTCGGCATTAGGCTCCATAGATTTGCTAACGAATACCGGGCCTCGCGGTGCCTTCTCCATCCCTGTGTCGATTTCTTCAAGCTCTTCTGGTTGGGGTTTTGGCCCGTCTTGCATACACTCCGGAGCTGGCTCGGGTTTATCAATTATCCCCACCTCTTCCCCTTTTCCTTCAATGTCGCGGGGGTCAGAGGCTTCATAAACGCCTACTGACCCTTCGCACCGTCATAAGTGGTACACAGTTTTCCCCCCTTCGCTAGTCTTCGTGATTTTGCGAGGGGTCAATCTGTCGAACACTGTGGGGCGCCGTGCGGGGGACTACTGGTTCTAATTCACTTTTGATATTTTTCCACTTCGGAATTTTTATCCCAATGGGACTCAGAGGTGGGCCTTCGCAGCCTCGACTTGAGAAAAGCACACAACGTCGTAAAAGGTGGGCCTCGCGGAGACTCGAAAGGCCTTTCAGTGGCAGGTACAGTGATTTTCTTCCCAGCCCAGATGCCCTTAAGGCATTGATGATAGCTCGATGGGACCACTGCATACTTGTGCATCCATGATCTTCCCAAGATTACGTGGTAGTTGGTTGGTCCTTCAATGATGTGGAACTTTGTTGGTGCACGGATGGGCCCAACCGCGAGGTCTAGCACAGTGTATCCTAGGGATGGTTTCTTCTCTCCTCCAAAGCCAACTATCCCCACCAATGACTTGATGATTCGTGGCTCCGGGATATTCAATCTTTTCAACGTCTCGAGGGGCATAATATTGATCGATGCCCCTCCGTCCAGAAATGCTCGCTTGAGCTCCATACCGTTGATGTAGGCAGTGACAAACAAAGGTCTGTTGTGGGGAAATGGCACCCTCCTGTCTGCGTCTGAGAAGGAGATGGCGTTAGAATCCTCACGGATGGTCCTCGCGACCGAGCCACCTTCCACCACACATGCTTCCTGGCTCTTGTTAGCCAATGCTAGTATTGCCCTGGTCATTTCCACCCTTACGTTGGGGGTAAACCCCAATCCATCAAAGAAGGTTTTGAACTTGTGGCTTTTAGACAAGATCTGATGTCTTTCTTCTTCATTCACCTCCACAGTGGGCTGATCATAGCTGGCAATTTCCTCGATGTGATCATAGAAGGAGGTCATGTAAACCTCCTCAACATCATCCTCCATATCGTACATGAAGTCGTAGTACCCCCCATTATAGCATTCTGCCATCGCGGCCCCTTCCTCGTGCTGAGGGTAGGGCCTGTCGCGAACGTCTCTGTTTACGCCAACTCTTAACTCGTTGTTGTCTTGCTTCCTCTTAAAAATTTCCTTGAGTGTCCAACAGTCACTCGTAGGGTGTTGCACTCCCGTGAAAGATGCGACTACCTCGGTTTGCACGATCTTGCCGAGTAGGTCATACATTAATTTCTCGGGAGTTTCAAGCACCCATCCGCGACCCATTCGTTAACGAGATCTACGACCTCTTCTACGTCGCAGGATATGGAGGTGCATCTCGTGCTTTCGGTCCTTGTAATCTTTGAAAGATTTGATCCTTTTCTTGGGGTTGCCATCACCCCGTGGCCTCGCGCGAGACTTGCGCGCGGAGGCCGCAAAAGAGCAATCCCTCGAGCCTTTGCTCTTCCACGTGGTCTTTGTACGTCCACATCAACAAGTGCCGCGAATATTAAATGCCGCTTCCATCAAAGCAGAAAATGTTTGGTACTTTCCATTGATCAAATGCTTCTTATATTCCTTAATCATGCCTAGAAGGCAGATTTCCACCAGACGTTTCTCTGGAACTGGCTCATGGCACCGAATGCCTTTGTCTTGGAACCTTTTGATGAAATCATGATATCCTCTCGTCGCTTACGCTCTCGTTCACGAGGTTTAGCGAAGTGATCTTCTATCACTTGGAAAAATTTGGTGTAAAACAGATTCACCATTTCCTCCCAAGTGTTTACAGAGTGAGGCTCGAGGTTGACATACCAAGTGTATGCACGAGCAAATGAGGGACTTGGAAAATTCTCTCAATCGAAGGTTGGGATCTTGCGAATGGACACCCAACGTCTCAATAAAGCGGTGAACATGCTCCTGAGCACTTCCTTCCTTCCCATCAAACTTAACAAATTTTGGTGGCACATATCCTTCCGGATATGGCATGGCCATTATCACGCGCAGGTATGGTGGTTGAATCTCGTGGATTGGCGAGTTGGCAAAGTTGCTTTAGCCTTTTCTTGTTATTGCGGCAAGGCTTGGACGCCTCGCCAAGGTGAGAAATGCCGGTGGTGGGGATAACACCCCCAAGAATCGGTATGCCGGAGTCAGTGCCGCTTGTGCCATAAGGTTATGTCCATTTGGTGGTGGTGGTGCGCAGTGGTATTCCCAGGCCGACCCACCAGTTTGGTTTCCCTCGCACCATTTGGTGGGGGCACTTTGGGTGGAGCCATTTGGAATCGCAGAGCCATCACCGCCCGAGTAAGCCGAGTTATGGCCAAAAGCAACCGAGTCCGGCCATCTTGCATTCGCTTCGCCGTCCATCTCTCGATGGTCTTAAGAGTTTCGGCATTAGCGGCCTTTAATTTGTGTATTATCGAGCTCTTTGAATTTCTTCTAGAACGGGTTGACGCTCCATTGCTCTTTGTCGAAGAGTTTCAATGGCACTTAAGAGATTATGGGAAGAAGAACTGGTATTTGCGAACCACTTCGTTGATTTTGTAAACGGCTTCGTGTGTCAACCATCAGCTATGAAAGCCTCCCCAGCTGAGTCGCCTTATGTAGGTTCGGTTTGTGGTTACAGTCAATTAATTAACTTGGAGAGGCAAACAATAGCTAACAATTGAATCAGGAATAAGAGAGTGTGTAAAGGGGTAAAGGATTAAGCCAAATATACAGAAAGAGAAGGCAGAAACGTTCAGTCCATTCCCATTTGGATCATCATTGTCCTCGAATCACAGTCTTAGAAGAAAGATGTGCTCGCGAGCACTAGCAAGAACAGAGTCCTTGTTTCCGAGCTCTGAGTCACCTTTCCTTTCTAAGTTTTCCGTGTTCCTTAGACGAATGAATCTCTCAATCTCTGTCTCGTGATTTATGAATGAATGTCTCATATTTATGAGGGATCCACACCCAATCATGGGGTCAGCAGACATTTCCCCAATAACATGATGACACGTGCTCTCTCCGTATATTCGGGCGACGTGGGTGATGTCTGGCGTTAGGAAGCTTCCATTAGATCACTTTCCGGTGCATCGTTTTCCCTTCGTCGCGACCCTTAATCCCTTAAAGCCACCAAGCCACTTGTTTCTCCCCTATTCCCGCCATTGTGTTGGGTATGGTCATGAGCCCTTTAGCTCGCGCCAAGACCTCTTTCGAGCTCATCGACTTCCGATCCTCGCCTTTTGGTCGTGCAGTGCGAGCCTCGGTTCGCGCACTCTGTGTGAGTGTTCGCTCTATCCCGTCGCGTTGGTCCTCTTCTCTGAGGTCCTCGCGAGGGGTGAACTTCTTCTTAGTAGCATTTCCCTTGTATAGGGCATCCCTTGCTTGGGTGTCTTTAGTTCTGCTATGTCCTCCCGCGAGGTCGTCTCCTCGCGGTGGGGCTCTTCCTCAGTCCTCTGGTTTGGTTGACTGATGACGTGTCCGTTGAATCTTATCGAGCCACGTGGATAGCTATAATTGGTTGGTCAACTACCTCGTCACCTTACGCGCTGACCTTTCCTACAAGTTTTATCCCCAAATCTTGTAATTGCAGTGAAGGACCTCCTAACTTTGAAAATGGTCCACTTCGTATCGCCTCCTATATGCAAATTTTAATTTAGTCCCCAATCCCCTAATATGTTATAAATTGTATATTTATATATATAAATGGCATTTTAGGGTTTATTTGAATCTCGGGATGGAAACATAACTCCTAAAAAGGCTCAGGATGATTTTCTAATTTCAAGTGAATAAAAAGATGATTATTAAGTGCCCCCAAAAATATTTCATCTAGAATTTTCTAATTTTGGGCCTAACTAAGATATAACTTAAAACATGACCCAATACAAATATAAAATGGTCTACTTACAAACATTATAATTTAGCCAAATTACAAAATACAAACAACAAGACATAAAAATATGTTTGTCCGGTTCACAAAACAAAGACCTAAAAATATTAAGTCTTTTTAAAGAAAAATTTTAAACTTTTTTCGTAATTAAAAATACTCATCAATACATCTAGTAAATTGTTAAGAAAAACTTGAATTTTTCTAAATTTTTTAATATTATTTTGAAGTCCTCGTTTTGCAAACTGGACAAACAATTTGAGATAGAGGGAGTAGTATAACTTACTGACGCAATGAGTAGAATTAGAGAAAAAAAAATCCTTTGTAGCATTAGAAAAGGCAACACAAAAATATGTTTTTTTTTCTCACCAATAGACTACAAATTGGTGGGGAATTTGTTTTTCTTCGTTAATCACTTGTTCTTCCACGTTAATCGCATGCATTTTTCTCAGTAGGTGTTTCATAAATGTCAAAAATAAATTATTTTTTTCTCGCGAATGTGTACCATTTGCAAGGAAAATAATTTTGTCTCTAGATTTCCTTGCATTAGGCTACTTTTGTTAAAGTGACATAATATCAATTCCAAATAATTTGTCAAACATGAGGATATACTAATGTAGTACTTAGTAATTTTGCATTTCATGCTGTATTCTTTTGCTTTGAATGTTTCCTTTCCTTTCTTTTTCTTTCATTCAACCTCGGTTTGATGTCCCTCCCCATCCCCTTCTCGGTGCACTTATCGAGATTCTTTTATAAAACTTCTTATTCGATCAAAAAAAAAATTTTGCATTTCAAAACGCAGGGAATAACTACAGCAGATCCTATTCTTCAAAACGATTTGATTTGCAACACCGTACAAGGCGACTTGCTACTCCTAGAGAACCAGATTCCATTCTTAGTGCTCGAGAGATTGTTCCCACTCACTCTGGCTCAGATCCCAAATCTTCCCCGCCCCTGGAGAACTTGTCGCTCATGGATTATGTGGAAGTTCTACAGTTTCACTACTTGATTACATGATGCGTTTAGATGAAGGAAATTCCACCAACAGTGATGGCGTGAAAACTTCTTGTTTGCCTCGTGACTGTGTCCTTTGGGTTTGGAGCAACAAAATGGATAATCCTAAACTCAAACAAGAAGTTTCAAGTAAAGACGAAGAAAAGTTTCTAGTCCAAGTACAGAAGAAGAAGATGTTTCAAGTGGTAATGCTAAGCGCTACCATCATATCCTTCATAAACTACATGATGATTTCCTTCCTCGTGATCGTACAGGGGAAATGTTTAAATTCATGCCTTCTGCATCAGAACTGGTCTATGCAGGAGTCAAGTTTGTATGCAGTTCGAAAAATGATATCTTCAATGCATCCAGTACGGAAAATGATATGTTCAATGTTGAGTTCACTGAACCTAAAGGCCTATTTTGGTGGTGTCGTAGTGCTCGTTTCCAAATCCCACTCATCAACGTATTCAACCATACGGAGTCGTTCCTCAGGAACTTCATTGCCTTTGAACAGAATTGCAGTGGCATTGAGCCGCTCTTTACGTCCTATGCGATACTTATGGACATGCTCGTGAAGTCTGATACAGATGTTCAAGAACTCAAAAAGGCCGGAGTCCTGCGTAGCTGGAAGGGTGCCAGCGAGGATGTCACCCATCTGTTCAACAAGCTACTCAAGGAAAATATAATGGGATGGTTCTTCTTCGCTGACGCGTGCAACAGAGCGACCAAGTATAGCAAGCATTTTTGGCCAAAGAATATGGCATACCTGAGACGCCAGTATTTTGCTTCTCCGTGGAGGTTCATAGCTTTCTGTTTGGCATTCGTCGCTTTTGGCGTTACCATTGGTCAACTCATCGTCGGCATTGTTAAATAATCCCCCTATGATCAGGAACATATTGTCATGTTTCAAGTAGAATGTTTCCTGAGAGGAATGTTTCTGAATGTACGGAAATAGTAAGTTTGCCATTTTTCATGACT
>JADGMU010000940.1:0-38464 GCA_016920895.1 Vaccinium myrtillus
TGTTTTCTAATATGAAAAACATTCACAAATTTCTGTACATTAATAGTACTTGTTTTCTGTATATTTTTTGTCGTTTGTCATTCCTAATCTATTACAGGGGTGGGGAGAATGAGATTCAATCCCGGGATGCAGTGTGAGACATCCAAGAGCTCTACCACATGAGCATTTATGTTTTTAGATATCGACCCCACTACAAAGAAATCCTAACTCCGCCCCGATTTGGATCAAGGATTTCGGTAGCGAAAAGGAAAAGAAAAATGAAAATGACAGAGAGGATGCACAAGTAAAAGTCTTCTTATCCAATAGGAACCAAGTATCTCGTTACCTTCTTATCCACACTCATATTGAAAATGACATTGTTTGCACAATTGGGAAAATTTCTTAATGTTGCATCACAGCTACAGATTAACAACTGAGAAAGGAACATCGTCAGGTGATCTGAAAGATGATGCTACAATTTTAGGAGGCAAAGAAATGTGGCTAACTTAATCACCCATGGCCAAATTATTACAATCCATTCGTGAACGCGGAATCGATAGGCACCAAGAACATGACAATGATTCACTAGGACCTTTCCCAGAAGCACTGCAGATTGTCATTGGGCTTCCGGTTGCGTTGCATGTAGTCGACGAGAACAGGTTTTGGTTTCGTTTTCTGGAATTTCCGCAGCAAATTCTTCATTCACATAAATCACTATTTTCACATGGTAATCGAAAAAGTAAAAAAAAACTTCGAACTAATTCTGAGAAAGGCCAGAGTCATTGGAAAACATGCTACAAAACTAACAGCAGCAACCGGAAAACAGAAAAGCTGAGAAACAACCGGAAAACAGCAGCAACCGGAAAACAGCAGATACATTACCGATGAATTCTCTAACGTGAAGGCTTGTCTAAACTGAGTCATCTTCCATAAGATTTCCTAATCATCACCTTCAACGGGAGGTTGGAATTTTTCTTGATTCAGAACCACAATGATCATGCAGAACAAGTAAATCAAAGCATTCAATTTATGCAATTTCAGCTAGAACTTTGGAATAATAGAATCAACAACGTGTCTCGATTTTTATTTCCCTACTGCTTTGCTTTGTGAATTTATCTCTAATGGCACCTCTGGAGTTAAATCAATGCAAATATAGATAAATAGGGGATAAGAAAACCATAAAAGGCTACCACACTGCCGTACTGAATGAAAGGGTTTTTCATGAAGTAGAAGTGGTGGTTAGTTAGTTAGTTATGCAGCACTGTTGTTATTCTGTTATGATCTGTTATGATCTGTTATCTTTCTGTTATGTTTCCTTTCCGTTATGTAAGCACCGTTAGTTAGTTTCTCTGGATGGGTATATAAGCCTAGGTGCTCTCTTGTAACTGTATTGAACATCATTTTCTCTCAATCAAAGTAGTGTTTTCTCTTGTTTTCTTTCATTTGTTGTCATGGTATCAGAGCATAACAAGGCGAAAGCTGTTAGGATTTCCGATCAAGAACAGAATTGATTCTGATTCATCCAAATACAGACGCAAGTCAGTAGTTTGTTCAAATCGTCAGATAGAGATGCATTCAAGAAGCGATTCCGAGTACTTCTTGATTCAAGAAGTTAGGGTTTTTCAGTAAATACAACGGATTAAGGTTTCTTCTCCAGGTTTCTTCTTCAAAGAAGTTAGGGTTTCATCTCCAAATCTCCAAATCCAGTGTTGATTTACTCAGCAGTTTCGTTTTCAATGGCGTCTACAGAGTATTTGCCTCCTGCTCTCTCTTTTCTTATTGCAAATTTTTCTTCATTCGTCACTGAGAAACTCGACTCCACGAACTATTTTGCGTGGAAAACGCAGGTTGAAAATGCTTTATTAGCGAATTCTTTGTTTGAATATGCAAATGGAACTGTAAGCGTTCCTCCTGTTACCATTACTGATTCAAATGGAACTCAAAACCCTAATCCAGCGTATAAGAGTTTTGAAACAGTTGATCGAATGCTCATGTCTTGCATACTTGCGACAGTAAGTTCCTCTCTCTTACCACATCTTGTTGGTGCAAAACGTACCTGTGAGGTTTGGTCACGGTTGGAGGAGAAATTCAGTAGTCTTTCTCGGACACATATCCATGACCTCAAATGTAGGATTTACAGTCTGAAAAAGATCAGTACTATGGACCAGTATATTGATTCTATCAAGGTTCTTCTTCAGAAATTAGAGGCTACAGGTTTTCATATGGATGATGAGGAGTTAGTCTTTCATACATTAAAAGGTCTTCCTAATGAGCAATATAGAAGCTTCAAACAAGCCATACGTACTCGTTTTGAGACTTCTCCACTCACCTTTCATGGTCTTACTTCCATGCTTCTTGCTGAAGATCTGTATCTGGATTCAGATTCAGTTGATACTACCACTATTCTTCTTGCTCAACCTACTAGGGGTACTGCTCCTCTTACATCTTCTACTACTGTAGGCTCCTCTAATATGCCACAGATGATCTCCCATACACCCCAAGCACAGATGCAATATCCTATGTTTCCTATGCATCCTCCAATGTCCTATGGTGGAAATCGCAATAACAACAACCGAAATGGAAATGGAAATCGGTTTAAGTCCAGAAACAATTATCCACAGGCACAGAGCTATCCACAAGGTTTCACTTTTCCTGCTGGTACTTGTCAAATCTGTGGAAGGGGTAATCATCAAGCTTACCATTGCTATTACAGACAGAATTTAGAGTACAGGCCTCCTTCACACCTTGTTTCCACTGCTGCTCAGTTTGGACAACAAGGGATGCAGGGTACACAGTATGGTTCACAAGGGGTTCCACAAGCTCAAGCCCTCATGGTTTCCACTGACCCTAATATGCCTTATCAGGGGTACACTTCACCACAGGGCTTTTATCAGCAGCAGTTTCCACAGTCTGATCACTCTGGAATGATTTATACTACTGGTACTTCTCATACTTCTGGTCTTTCTTCTCATCAGAATAGTGGTATGGGACATTCCTCTGGGACATTTAGTGGTAATGCATCCCCTGCTTCATCTGCAAATCCTTGGTATTTCGACTCTGGGGCATCAGCACATGTTACTAACAATCCCCATCAGATTTCAGTTCCTACTTACCAAGCTCCCACAGCTGTCACAGTGGGAAATGGCCAGTCTATTCCTGTCTCTCTCTCAGGTAAAGGTATTCTTTCTCTTCCTCATCATTCCTTTGTACTCAATAAACTGCTTCATGTTCCAAAAATCTCTCATAATCTCTTGTCAGTCCACCAATTTGCTCTTGATAACAATTGTAAAATAACCTTTGATTCTTCTGGTTACATTATTCAGGACTCTCTGACCAACCAAGTGGTTCATCAGGGGTCTTGTCAACAGGGGTTGTATCCCCTTCTTCCTTCCTCTAAAAACCTACAAGCTGCTCCTGTTCTTCTTCATAAAGCTGCTCCTGTACTTCTTCATACTCACCATGCTACATCTTCAGAGCTGTGGCACAGAAGATTGGGGCATCCTCATAGTGCACTTCTTCATCACTTAGCTAAGAACTATAATCTTTCTGTTTCTTTCAATAAATCTCAGTTTGATTGTTATGCTTGTCATAAGGGTAAGAGTCATAGGATACCTTTTCCTTTGTCTACTTCTCACACTACTACACCATTTGAGCTTGTTCATATGGATGTATGGGGGCCTTCTCCCCTTGCTTCATTTTCTGGTTTTAGGTACTACCTGTTGTTAAATGATGATTTCACTCGCTATTGTTGGCTGTTTCCTCTGAAATATAAGAGTGAGGTTACCTCTCATGTTAAAGCTTTCCAAGTTTTTGTTTCTAATCAGTTTCAGACCACCATTAAAACATTTAGATCAGATCGTGGAGGTGAATTTCTGAATAAACTCATGACCTTCTTCTTCTCCCAGTTTGGTATCACCCATCAAACTACATGCCCTCATACTCCTGAACAAAATGGGCTTGTAGAAAGAAAGCATGCTCATCTTATTGAAACAGCTATTACTTTATTACAACAGGCCAATTTACCAATTTCATTTTGGCTTGAAGCCATTACCACTGCCTTATATTTGCTTAATCGTTTGCCTCATTCATCTCTGAGTTTTGCTGTTCCTTATCACAAGTTATATAACACTCCACCTGATTATCATCACCTTAAACCCTTTGGTTGTTGTTGTTTCCCTTGGCTTAGGCCATATACCTCCAACAAGTTAGAACCACGTTCTACACCATGCATTCTCTTGGGTTATTGTGCAAACACAAAGGGGTATAGATGTTTGGAACCTGTGTCACAAAGAGTATACATATCCAGACATGTAAGATTTGTTGAACATGATTTCCCCTATCCCTTTCTTGTCTCTAAGCCTCCATCTCTTTCTTCTTTTCCTTCTAAAACTAACCCTCATTTTGTTATTCCTTCCACTTTACTTCCTCCTACTGTTCAACCTGTTTCTTCTTCCATTTCATCTCCTGGCTTTTCATCTCCTACTTCACTAATTCAGCCTATTTATTCTTCTCTTTCCCCTCCTGTCTTTTCTTCCCACCCATCACATCATATCTCTGACCTCACTGCTCCTGCTGTACCTTCTACTGTACCTTCTTCAGTCCCTTTACCCTCACACCCAGCTAGTTCCACCTCTGTTCATCCAATGGTCACACGGTCCAAAAATGGTATCATTCTTCCTAAAGTTCCTCTTTCCTTATTAGTTCATACTCCTCCTTCTACTGAGCCTATTTCTTTTAAGGAAGCAATGTCCTTTCTTGAGTGGAGGCAGGCCATGGCAGAGGAATATCAGGCCTTAATGAACCAAGGAACTTGGTCTCTTGTTCCTTTACCCCCTGGTGCTCCTATGGTAGGCTACAAGTGGATCTTTAGAATTAAAAGACACCCTGATGGCTCAGTGTCCAGGTACAAGGCAAGGCTTGTAGCTCAGGGATTCCAACAGACAGAGGGAGTCGATTTTACAGAGACATTTAGCCCAGTCATTAAGCAGCCCACTGTCAGGGTAGTTCTGACTTTGGCTTTGCAGTTTGGTTGGACTGTCAAGCAATTAGATGTGTCCAATGCATTTCTACATGGAACTCTTCAAGAACAAGTCTTTATAAGACAGCCCCAAGGTTATGTCAATTCTCAATTTCCTCAACATGTTTGCCACCTTCATAAAGCTTTGTATGGATTAAAGCAGGCACCTAGGGCATGGTATGATATGCTCTCTTAATCTCTGATTTCTTTGGGCTTTGTGAATAGTTTGGCAGACTCTTCTTTATTTGTGCTTCATCAAGATCAAGATATTGTCTATATTTTAGTATATGTGGATGACATACTAGTCACTGGATCTAATGAAGTTCTGATTCAGTCTCTAATTGCTCAGTTAAGTACCACTTTTGCTCTTAAAGATCTTGGTAAGCTGCATTATTTCTTGGGCATTGAAGTGCTCTCTACTACTGAGGGATTTATACTTTCACAGGCTAGATATGCCTTGGATTTGCTCTCTAAGGCAGGCATGCAAGATTGTCGTCCTTGTGCATCTCCTTCTTCACTTAGACCTGTTGCTCAAGATACTCAAACTCCCATGTCTAATCCAGAATTATACAGGTCTTTAGTAGGATCATTGCAGTATCTCACCCTCACAAGACCAGAGCTTTCATTTGCTGTGAACTCTGTCTGTCAAAACATGCACCATCCCCTGGAGTGTCATTATACTGCTGTTAAACGTATTTTACGTTATGTCAAGGGCACCTTAACACATGGTCTTGCTTTTTCCAAAAGTTCACTGGCTTTTTCTGCATATTCTGATGCTGACTGGGCTGGAAGTACATCAGATAGACGATCAACAGGGGGGTACTGTGTTTTTCTGGGGGCCAATTTAGTGTCTTGGTCTGCTAAGAAACAGATCACTGTAGCACGATCTTCAACTGAAGCAGAGTATAAGGCTCTTGCCAATGCAGCTGCTGAAGTCATGTGGATGTTACAGTTGTTCAAAGATCTTATGGTTGATCATCTGATTGGTGCTCCTATTCTGTGGTGTGATAATGTCTCTGCTCTTTCCCTAGCAACCAATCCAGTTTTTCATGCTCGAACGAAGCATGTTGAAGTAGATTTTCATTTTGTTCGTGAGAAAATTGCTCTTAAACAGTTGACGGTTCGTCATGTCTCTTCAGAGTTTCAATTGGCAGATATACTTACTAAACCATTGACTGTGGCAAGGTTTCTTTTGCTTCGTGACAAACTGAAGCTTGCATTCCTTCCAGCATTAGTTTGCAGGGGCCTATTGACTGAATGAAAGGGTTTTTCATGAAGTAGAAGTGGTGGTTAGTTAGTTAGTTATGCAGCACTGTTGTTATTCTGTTATGATCTGTTATGATCTGTTATCTTTCTGTTATGTTTCCTTTCCGTTATGTAAGCACCGTTAGTTAGTTTCTCTGGATGGTTATATAAGCCTAGGTGCTCTCTTGTAACTGTATTGAACATCATTTTCTCTCAATCAAAGTAGTGTTTTCTCTTGTTTTCTTTCATTTGTTGTCAGATCACAGTTTGTGACTCTGTTTTAAGTATAAAAAAACAGTCAACTACTACAAAAGATGACAGTTTTTAGTCATGATCCTGGGGGTGTTCCGTTAAGGGTATTTTTAGAATAAACTGGTTTGTCACGGTTTTTTTATGTGATGTATTGTGAGAGAATGACTTGTCTTGGTTTTAAAAAAAACTATTTTTTTGTTAGTTGTCCACCACGGTTTATCAAATTGTCACCCCGACATGAGAATATTTCATAATATAGTTAGCCATGCCTATCTAGCTTCGGATACAATAAATAGTGTCGAGATGAAAACGAACCTAAAAACAGGGGCGGCTTCTAATTATTTATTAAAAAATGAGGCTAATGAGCACAAGCTGAAGCCTGAAGCCCACGCCCACGGTCCGGTCCGTTGGCGACCGGCGTGTGTTGACAAATGATCCAAGCCCACCTACTCCATGCCTTCTCTCCTTACAAAACTTGGGTATCCCTTGAGGCGCAAATTCCTAAATTCCAATTTTGAGCCATTATGTGCAAGAGACCTGCTCATTGATACCTCAGATGTGGCTTCATATAAGGAGGGATGTTAAAAAATATAGGCCTACATTGTTTGGAAAATGAATGAGTGATCATTTAATATAATGTTGAGACCTTTCCAATCATTACCATCTAGTTTTGCGTCGAACATAAAGTTTCCACACTGTGATTAGCATTTTCCACTAAGGAATGGGATTGACATGGGTAAGTACACCATATAGGCATTACAATTAGGGGTGTAAACGGTCCGCTTTGGGGATCTCTAAGTAGGGATGGCAATTTCCCCAAACCCGATGGATACCCGCCCCACCCCCGGCTATTTGGAGGCGGATATTATTCGATTTTTCATCCAATAGGAGCGGGTATGGTAGAACTTAAAGAATCCCTTATTGAAAATGGAGCGGGTATGGATTTGTGATACCCGTCTCCGAATACCCGTACCTGCCCCGTTTCAAATTATATACATATTTTTATGACTATTGTATGTATATATGCCGGCATATAGTAGCATATAAACGTATATGTATGTGTGTATATATATAAGTACGCATATTGGTATAATTTATGTATATTGTTCCGAATTAAAACTATATATGGTTAAGTGTTAAAAAAAGTTTAATGATGGTAGTTTTTAAAATTGTATATAATCTTGGTAGACTATCATTTCTTCGCAACTTTCTATTCTATTTTGTTTTAAATGGTTGTTTTTGTTAGTATAGGACACATAAATTCGAACTTATCCTCTTTTTTTTTTTTTTCAATTAGTTTGGATATGGATTTACCCGAATATACCCGATCCCCATTGGGAGGCGGGTATGGTGGATTGTCTACTATCCCTTTTGGGGATGGAGGCGGGGATGGGGAAGAACTTCCAATTGGGGATCGGGGGTAGAATAGGGTCCCCCGATCCATACCCTACCCGTTGCCATCCCTATCTCTAAGGACCAAACCGAAGTTAACGGTTTATGAAAATCCAAACTGAAACTGGACCATTTGAATTCAGTTTGGATTGGTTCAGTTTCAATCGGTTTTGGCCGGTTTAAACTAGGGGAGAGTAGAAAACCCGTCAAACTGTGATTCGGTTTGGTTTGATTCAGTTTTTTAGTAGCGTAGTTTGGTCCTGGTTTAAAAATATTAGAATCCGTAATCAATGGTTTCGTTTGTGGATTTACATTCATGCTTCTGGTTCCAATCCAATTCGAACCGTGTATATTATATATATATTGGAAACATTTCTTATGAGGGAGCCCTCAAATAAGAAAGTGCGGGAAAAACGAATGAGGGCCGTTGGATCATTCCAACGGCTGAGATTAGACCTCACTTAAAACACCCACAGGCGGGTCAAAAAGACCGGGTTAAAACCGTTCGCGGGTTAGGATCCGGGTTTAAACCCCATCCGGATCCTTCCCCTCCCCATTTCACGTTCAACGACAGAGAGAGAAGAGAGAGAAAGAGAAAGAGGCGATTTTTTCACCATCCTTCACCGATCGAGCCAGATTTGAAGCAATCCCGATGTGTTCTTGCCGAAATCGAAGGTATCTCCTTCTTCCCTCGCTCTATCTCGTTCTTCCCTCTTCGTTTTCGAACTCGTTTTTTGAAATCGATTTTTGAAATTTTAGGGTTTCTACGAACAGAAATCGAGCAAGGAGAGGTGGATCCAAGGTTCATGGTTCCTCTCTCTCTCTCTCTCTCTCTCTCTCTCTCTCTCTCTTCTTCGTTGTTGAACTCGATGTAGGGTTTCCAGTTGAAAAGGAAATTGATTTTTGAACTACATTTTTTTTTCGGTTTTAGGGTTTCAAGTCCTAAAGATGAACCCTGGAGCACAGGCCTTCTTGGCTGCGCTGAAGATCGCAAGAGTTGTAAGTTTTCAGATCTGGTTTGGGAAACAGCATTTTCTTCCCTCTTGTTTTCTCAGCATCAGTAGTTATTTCTTGACCATTCGTGTAATGTATATTTAATTAACTGAAAACCTCAATACCTCAATTAGACTTGTGTGTTGTTCGTGTAATGTACATTTAATTAACTGAAATAAAAAATTAGGGTTCAAAAATTCAAATTTTGAAATAAAAAATTAGGGTTCAAAAATTCAAATTTCAAAATCACGAAACCCTAAAATTTGAAAAACCGACTACAAAAATCGAGGTGACGAACTAGATAGAGCGAGGGAAGAGAGAGAAGAGAGATATACCTGAGATTTCTTGTTCTTCGACCTCTTGTTCTTCGATTTCTGTTCGTCGGTTGAAACCCTAAAAGCCAACAAATCGAATCAGTTCGTACGAAGAAACCCGACTCAGAAAGAGAGAGAGAGGAGGAGAAAGAGCCAGATATTCACCTTGGATTCCGAAATTTAGTGCCATATCGTCTGGTTCGTCTTGATCTTCTTCGAATCGCCTCTTCTCTCTCTCCCTCTTTTCTCTCTCTATCGACCAACGTGAAATGGGGAGGGGAAGGGATCCGAATGGGGTTTTAACCCGGATCCTGACCCGCGAACAACTTTTACCCGACCGGTTGACCCGCGGCTGGGATTTTAAAATCTCAACCGTTCCTTCACTGTGCGCGATCCAACGGTCCCTAGCGTTTTGCCCGCACAAATTTTGTAAGGGTTCCCTTATGTGATCCGGATCCTATATATATATATATAAGCCATAGTCAACTAACTTCCTAAATTTAATTTATTCATTATTCCTTCTCTAGCAAGATTTTATTTTGCCTAAGATTCTTAACTTATTCCCCTAATTCCAATAAACCAATAGTGGTTTAGTCATAGCCAATAAATTTGGTAATGAAATTCTCCATTCGAATTTTGATTCCACAGCGCGTTTCTATTTTTCCAAATTTCTACACATGATTTGGTCATAATATCTCAATTTTAAGCAAACTGTGGTTCGAAACCGAATCCAAACCGTATTTTAATGGTTTGGATTGGTTTGGTTCTATGCCTTTTGTGGATTGGTTTGGTTCTCCAAATTCATAATCCGTAGGTAGTGGTTTGGTTCTTGGTTTACTACAAAACCGAACCAATCCGGTCCATACTCACCCCTAGTTTAAACGGTTTTGTTTGGTTTGAGCTTAAAATGATAATTGGGACTAATTGGGCCTAAAAAATCACAACCTTGGATAAAAAAAAGAATCCACCTATGGGCCATTATATTATACTAGAGGCCGGGCACACTTGATACGTGTGCAAGTCGAATGTACACAAAATAAGGTAGCTTTAGGGTATGTTTAATGGTAATATTATTTTGTCTACATTCGACTTGCACACGCATCGAGTGTGCCCGGCCTTTAGTACAACAAAAAGCATGTGAATTTGAAAAGTGCTTACAGTAGATTGGAGGGGATTTGGTGGATTCTTCTTCGTCAAAGGAAATTGAAAGTGCCAAGTTGGTAATTCGATTTATTTTCCTTGCACAGAAAGACAAAACTAACCCAAACCCAAATGCAAAAGTGGGAGAGAGAGATTTTTGCAATTTACCTTCCTTCCAATCCTCAGAAATTAGCTTCTGTAAATTTCCGCAAATTGGGTTGCCGTTCTTGTGCCATCATTACTGATCATCCAGTGGTTGTATGGATTGATGGAGAAACGGTGGAGATTTTTTTATAATCCGCAATGGTGGAGATTGTTGGCAGTTACTATTGCACATGGAGTTTTCTTTTACCCTTATACAGTTGCAAAGTAAGGACACGGGGTGGCTGTTGTGCAGCCACCGCACAGCAGGTTCTATGCACCCATCCGAGCCGTCCGTTTCTCGGATGGACGGCCCAAATTTCACCTCAGCACCTTTGTATCCGAACCGTTTGTTGCCGCGCATGTAAGATGAAATCTGGGCCGTCCATCCGAGCAACGGACGGCTCGGATGGGTGCACAACAGACACCCCAAATCCAGTAATGTGATTGACTGATTGTGCAGTTGAAGTACACGTGTTGTCTTTTCTGCCCCTTGCAGTTGTTTTACTTCTCTCTAGTTCAGTTGTTACGTGGGGTCATTTTTGGAAAAAAAAATGTATACACAATCTCTCAAAAAGAGGGAGAAATTTTTCAGTGCCTAGTGGGTATTGCCCACATGGTACCCGCTCGGCAATCTTAGCCAACTAAAACGCGATCCAACGGTCCGGAAGAGGGGAGAAAAAAAAAGGAGAGAGAATGGTCGGGTGAGAGGAGAGAGAGGGAATATTTTGGACGGCCGAGATTGTGCTCGGCATGGCCACGTGGTACCCAATTTTTTTTCAAAAAGAGGACACCAAAGTGACGCTCCCCTTTATATATTATATAGAATAGATAATTTGCAAGCACTGGTGGGCTTGAAAATTCCAGTAACAACAAAGCCCAAAAAAGAGAGCTCAAACTATGACAAAAAATTCTAATTTCACAAACAATTGTAAAGCCCAACAAAGGGAAAATAAATGATAGGTTTTGGGGTCGGAAATAGAAGGCTCACATTTATTCAATCTAGTCTCCTTTTTTTTTTTGGTAGTAAGGAAGTGAGGGGTTATAGAGAAACCAAACCCAAACCTTACAAAAAAATTTGGAAAATCATAACCCGAACCGGACCATTAGTTGAAAAAAACCAAACCAAACTAATTTTTCATTTCAATTTTGACGGTTTGGTGGGTTTTGATTTCACACTTAAGCATTGGTACTGTGACAGTGACCAAACTCACTACGTGCAAGGGATTACTCTTAAGATAACTTACTTGATCTGCTCCTCAAATTTGGAAAATCATAAACCGAACCGGACAATTAATTGGAAAAAACCAAACCAAACAAAATTTTCATTTCAATTTTAACAGTTTGGCCGGTTTTGGTTTCACCCCTAGACATTAGTAATGCGATAGTGACCAAACTTAGTACGTGCAAGAGACAACTACTCTTTTTCGTTTTCCTCTCTCTCTCTCTCTCTCTCTCTTCTCTGAAAACCCTAGCCACTACTAATATTACTCTTCCTCCTTCCCCTCCCCCTAGGGTTTCAATACCCATGGTGGTGGGAGGGGAGGGTCATGAAACTATTTATTTTCTTCGTTCGTTCTTTCTTTTTCTTTTGTCTCTCAAGATCAATGACTTGTCGTCTGATCTGAGAGGGTTATGTCTCTCGCTTTGTGAGAGTTGTTAGTTTCGTCTTCGGACGAATCGTCGTCTACAAATTGGGTACTTTTAGGCGTGGTTGCTTTACAATGGTATCTGTGCTAACAGTGTTCTTACCCGACATGATATCGCTAGCAAGGCAACTCGTGGTGACTTTGAAGATCTGTAGTTTTGGGAGTTCATTGGTGCGAGAATGTTTGGTTGGAGTCCATCCGATCGTCTGAGTATTCTTTGTCTTTTATCTTTAACTAGCACTAAGTCTCTTCAGAGATGCTGATTCTATGTATGAATCTTGTAAGTGCAGCTGTTTGCGTCAGACCATGTCTAGGTTAGAGTGAAACACATCGATTACGTTGTGCGTTTCTTGTTCTTTATTAAGATGATTAGTTTGGCTTTATCCAAGATCTTTATAATGAATTTCGTTTTTGTAAGTGCCGTTGGGCGTTCATTAATATAATCTTATCATTTCCGTGTCAAAAAAAAAAAGGGACAACTACTCTTAGGATAAGTTACTTGATCTGCTCCTCTTGTTCAAACAATTTACCTTAATTTGCTAAACGTTTCCACATTCTTATTTTTTTTTGGACAAAGTTTCCACATTCTTTAACCACCACACGACCATCACGAATGACATATTTCATCTACCACCATTTTTTGCTACCACTATTAAAGACATCTGAGTTTTGCTATTCTGGATTTTTTTTTTTCCATTTATATATCAAGGGAAACAAAAACAAAAGGGGTGGTATTTTATATTCTGTATTTTGTTAGTCAAATAAATTATGCCTAAGATTTATAATCATTGACTTTTAAATTCTATGTAAGAAACGGAAATGTATAGTTAAAGTTATGTCATTTTAAAATTTATACTGTAAACAAACAAAAAAAATGGAAAAATAGTAAATATGCAAGAAATAAGTAGAAGAGTCAGCTGCTCTTATCCAGCTTCCTATCCAGCTTAGGAAACAATAAAGGGTGATTCTATTCGCAACCCATTTTTTTACTTCATACAACCCGATTGCTAAATACAACTGTGTTGAGGTGGCAAAACACTTTATTTGCTTCATGTAACCCGGTAAACTTCCAAAACTACCCTTACACTATTTTCCCTCCCCCAAAATTGAAATCACCCCCTCTCTTCCCTCTCATCCCACCCTAGCTTCCCACACCGACTGCCTCCCCTCCCTCCCAGCACGCGACTAAGACCAACGACCACCCTCCCCCCAAGCCTCTCTTTCGGATATTAACTACCGAAAGAAATGACTAAATTTGGATATTAATTACCGAACTTTTACTTTAAATTCGGATGTTAATTGCTGAAATATACCTTTGTCTATCTGGTCAACCATTTCGGATATTAACTACTGAATTTAGTCAATTATTTCGGATATTAACTACCGAAATTATGGACGATTTTCGGGACTGTGGTACCATTTCGAACTAGCAAACGCAGATGATGTAGAGTTATCGTACAAAACAACGGGTTACCTCTTCGAATTGGGACAAAAGGGTTTTGTTGAGAGAGATGAGAAATAAGGAGGAAGGAGGAGGAGATTGATTTGGGTTCGGCGTAATACCGCCGTCATCACCACCACCACCCACTCTGCTGCCCAACAACTCCGCTGCAAACGTGTCATTGTTTGATGCCTCGATGAATTTAGTGGTGCTTGCTTTGTCGGCGGGTACCAAGAACCTGACGAGGTTTGTGATTCCACTATTTTGCAACTGAAGAAGAGGGGGAAAAAGAAGAAGATGAGTAATTTAAGGGGCAAGATTGTCTTTATGCATGAGGGGATTTGGTATTTATTTTTGTTGGGCTACATGTAGCAATTCACGGGTTGCGAATAGAATCACCCAACAATAAATAGGGTTAGGATGAAAGTGAAACTAAAAACGAGCTGGCCTCTAATTTTTTTATTAAAAAAATAAGGCTGATTAGATGTAGCTCAAGAAGCCCACACCTACAGTCCGGTCTTTTGGCGACTGGAGTGTGTTGAGAAACGATCCAAGCCCACCTACTCCATGCCTTTTTTCCTTACAAGACTTGGGTACCCTTTGAGGCCCAAACTCCTAAATTCCAATTTGAGCCATTACGTGCAAGCGACATCAATGAGTGATCACTTAATGTACAGGCCCAAAGTTCTGATACCTCGGATGCGGCTTCACGTGAGGAGGGATGTTAAGAAATATAGTCTTGCAATTGTTTGGAAAATGAATGAGTCATCATTTAATATAATGCTGGGACTTCTCCAATCATTACAATCTAATTTTGTGTTGAACATAAAGTTTCCACACTGTGATTAGCATTTTCCTCTAACGAATGGGATAGACATGGATAAGTACACCATATAGCCATTGGTAGGGGTGTAAATGATCCTGTTTGGTCCAGTTTTGAGTATTTTTATATATGGATTATGGACCAAACCGAAGTTAATGTTCTATGA
Source organism: Vaccinium myrtillus (assembly GCA_016920895.1). Lineage (NCBI taxonomy): Eukaryota > Viridiplantae > Streptophyta > Magnoliopsida > Ericales > Ericaceae > Vaccinium > Vaccinium myrtillus. Next base: position 14,553 of record JADGMU010000940.1, read on the forward strand.
AAATCCAAACCGAAACCTCACCATTTGAATTTGGTTTGGATTGGTTCGGTTTGGATCTGCCGGTTTAAACGGTTTTTTAGGTTTGGGCTCAAAATGATAATTGGGCCTTATTGGGCCAAAAAAAAAATACAACCTTGGAAAAAAAAATCCGGATATGGGCCATAATATATAGAATTTGCAAGCACTAGTGGGCTTGAAAAAATCCATTAACAAAGCCCAAAAAAGAGAGCCCAAACTATGACAAAAAATTCCAATTTCACAAACAATTGTAAAGCCCAAATAAATGAACAAACCGAACACATTTTTCGATTCAATTTTAACGGTTTGGCGGGTTTCAATTTCACCCCCTAGGCATTGGTAATGTGATAGTGACCAAACTCAGTACGTGCAAGAGACAACTTATTTGATCTGCTCCCCTTGTTCAAACAATTGACCTTAATTAAGTTGCTACACGTTTCCACATTCTTAAACCATCACACGACTATCACGAATGTGATGTTTCATCTACCACCAAGTTTTCTTTTTCTGAAAATTCATGATTTAAGCACTACCTATGGCATTGGTAGAATTGAGATTGTACATACGAATAATCGAAAATGAGATAAAAGTCAGAGGTTGATTGAGTGAGAGGATGACCATAAGGAGCTTACTCTCCCAACCTTGTAGGTTTGAATCTTATCACCGGCCAAGGGAAAAAAAAATTCATAAAGCCAAAAAAAATTGACCGATTGTTCATTAAAACCCCGAGATTAGTCTACGTGGATATACGTCATTCGTTGGTCCAAACACTCCATTATTAAAAAAAAGTAATAATAAATTGTGATGAGGTTGTTGGGTTTAAGACTTACATTCACATCCCCATCAAACTAGGGTTTCTTGCCAATCGTCAAAAACTAAGTTCATAAGTAAGTTGATTGAGCAATGAGAGTGGTGACGGAAGTTGCAAAAAGCAGTTTTATAGACAACCCGTGACTTCCTAGGGGTACATTTGTAGGATATGCTTTTCTTAGTACTTTTTTTTTTTGCATTCGATATACATCAGTAGAGTTAACTGTTAGATGTTAGTAAACCACAAGGGTTGACCTCCTCTTCATAGGAGTCAAACCCAGAACCTCACCCCTATAGAAGGGGCTACACAACCAACTGGACTAACTACCCTGACCTTTTTTTTTTTGAAAGATGAAATTGGTATTATTTACCTCCACGATGTGTATGGAATCAATCACATGCCAACCATCTGAATCACACATGCTCTCTGTGTGTGTGTGTGTGTGATTATTACAAGAAAAATGAATAGAGAAAAGAAAAAAACATCTCCGGAACACTCGGAAGCACTCCCCTAGGAAGGGGGTAAACTATGTAGGTTTTGGGGAAACGGTCTAAAAATGAATAGAGCCGCGCAGATATTATGAAGGCTTGAAGTGAATTAAAAATAAAATTAGGGCCCTAGGTTAAAATTTTAAATATGGTATTTTAACTTCATAATTTAACTATAATAAACTTTTAAATTTTCATACCACTAGAAAAAAAAATGAATTGAACATGTTATTAACTTTAATGTAAGAATACCATTTTTAAAAATAAGTGATTTATTTTGAACCTTTTTTTCATCAAATTTCGTTGAGTGAAGATAAATTATTGTTTATAGTTTAAACTGTTTTATTTGTGAATTTGATACAATATTTTATAAGTAATAATAAAATTAAACGAAAGAGTTTGGTCTTTTTACTTCTTTGCAATAGAAAATGATTGTGTGCGAGCGTGCCAGAGAAAGCCTTTAAGTCTTCTCTCTCAGATTAACTTTGGAAAACCAAATCTAATCAGACGACTGTGTTTGAATGGTTCAATTACCTCAACTAAGAGGATTTTTCTTTCAAAGTGAAGAAAAATAAACCAATTTACTTAGGAAATTAAAGAACAATAAAGAAACAATGTACTTTGATAAAGAAATCAAAAGTAAACTTACTTCGAAATCTTTTTCAACTTCAAATAGAAAGACAATAAGAACTTCGAACATTGAATTGTTACAAATACTACTTCCTAAACTACTTCCCTAAACTACTTCGAATTGAGTCGAATTCCTAAAACTACAATTCTTACTGCCAAAGAACAAGCCAAGCATCATTTTTGCTGTTTGTTGAAGATTTGTCCGGGGTTTTTTTTTACTCTTCAACTTTTTCTATTTATAGACCTTGCTTGCAGTTTAAACTTCTCGCCTGATCTCTTGACTTCAAATTTCATCATTTCATTTCGAAATATTGTTTCTTCCCTCGAGAAGCATTTGAACTTGAATGGCTTCGAATTCCCTCCAAAAGCATTTGAACTTGAATCGCTTCGAATTCCCTCCAAAAGCATTTGAAATTAAATTTGCACGGTTACTCATTCAAATCACATTTTGCACATGATTAATTTCAAAGGATAACTTCCTTGCACGATCTACTTCATGTGTGATTGTTTCAATCGTTAACTGCCCAGTTTTACACGTGTAATAATGTGAAGTTCATGCCTTCTAGCAATTTGTAATGTGGCTTCGAAGCCTATTTCTTTATTTATTCCTTGGTGATATTTGCCAATAACTACTGCCTTTTAAATAGAGGACAATACGATATCGTATTGATCTTCTTATGACACTATAATTCAGTGCTTCTCATTAACGATAGGTTTCCAACGTTTGGTATTTCTAATTACGTGTCAATTAATTGCTGGATGTGTTAGTTTATATGTAAATAGAAAGACAATAAAAAAAATTATCAAAACATTTATGGTGTGCAAAAAATTTGAACCTTGGCCTTGAGTACGTCACTACTGAGTTTGGAACCAAGAACCACTAATGCCAGAATAAATCATTCACTAATAAACGTGGAATATAAAATATTTTTGCTTAAATTTCGAGGCTTAAAGCCGCTCATTCCACCTGCAACTTTACCCTTAGACCGGCCCTGCATGTATTCGTAGGACATCTAGAATAAGACAGCGAACTAAAATTACGGATCAGAGGGAGTATATAATCTGTATAGCAAGTTCTGACACAGTTTAAGATTGTAGGATTTTTCTTGACATGATGTTCTTTTCAAGGCCACTTTGATAAAGTAGGGAAGTAAGTGATCTTAAGCTTCCGAGGTTTGTGTGGAATACATTTTAAATTCATGCATTTACATTCATCTGGGGTAGTTCTTTTTTGATCGGTCGCCCATCTAGGGTAGTTCACACCCTCCTCTCACCGTAGGGAAATGCTAAGTGTCAAGAAAAACTACCCAGAAAATATTTTCTGGTTAGTTTTTCTGTGCATATAGCACTCTTGCTCTGTAACCTTTCATATACTCTCATTTGTGGGTCCATACTGGGCATACAGTCATGATTTTTCATTTTGTTTTTTGGATAACTGGGTGGTTCTGGATAGTTTGCACACACCTCGACAAATTCTAAGATCTATGTATGTCCCGCCACACACATAGACCGGGCAAAGCCAATAAGACAAATACCCCATGAGAACCATAAGATTTTGTGCAGGGGGTCCCAACAAGTTAAGAAGAATTGAATCCAAGACCTCGTTTTCCTAATTAGGAGAAGTCGTAACAAACTCATCTACCCCTTGGGTTTAGCATACATGATTCAAATTCATTTTGCAGAACACGCAAGTATGCAACAAGTAACATGTTTGCATGCGAAAAAATTAATTTGATCAGATATTTATGTAAACCTGGATAAGTTACATTTTGTTCTGAAAATTGTAAGGTTTGCTTCGAATCATGATTGTCCAGATGGTACTGCTAAAATGCTTTTAAACAAAAAATTAGCTTTTCGGTTTGGGTTAGGACAGAACTAAACTAGGAGGCGTACGGAATTTTTCTCCTGGAAGTATGTCATCTGCTTCGATCAAGTACACGACTCCATAAGTGGCTTTTTAATTCCAGTACCACTAATTTAAGCTCTTTTTTTTTTTTTCTTCATTTTTACGTTTGTTAGTTTTGCGTTAAACTTTTGGTGATAATGTTCGTCTCAATGAGAGGAATCGGAATTGGGTAAAATTATGACTTTTACCCAAATATTTTGATAAATATTCAAGAAAAGACGACTTAAGTTGTATTTAGGTTGTTTTGGCCAGCACTAAAGCATCTCGACCAATTTTAAAGAGATAAATTCCACCGTCTACTAGATCCAATGTGTAGCTCTTGGCTATAGAAAACTTGCACTAACCCGGTTTTTTTGAAAAAATTGGTTTTTCACGGTTTTTTTGAAAAAACTGGGTTTTCACGGTTTTTTATGTGATGTGTTGTGAGATAATGACATGTCTCGGTGTTTGAAAAAAACAATTTTTTGTTAGTGGAACATCCCCTAGTTGACGAGAAATCAAGCAGATGCCTTGTAGGCAGGGGCGGAGCTTCTTGGTGGGCCGCCACCGATTTCATAAAAAATATTTGTACATTAATAGATTAGGGATCTACTGCTATTTAAATAACTTCATTTTTCAAACAAACAATTTAAAAATAGCTTTTTAAAAGAGAATGATTCGGCTAAAAAACAAATCTCAAAGACTTCCGTATAAAAACCATAGGAGATTTGAATCGAACTGTTAGTTTTATTTTTATTTTTTTAAAAAATAGAGCATAGGACGATGCATGCCTTTGCAATAAATTTTTCACTTCATATATTCAATAATACCAGCAGACTGCCATTAAACAGCGTCACCACCGAACCTCAATCCTGACTCCGCTACTGCATGTAAACCAAACAAGAAATTAAAACTGATATTGTTTTGCGTTTCAAGACCCGATTTTCTCAATTATTATTCAATTATTACCCCTATTTTCAAATATTATTCTCATTTTTCTCTCTATCTCTCTCTAATGGAAAAAAATTTGTTCACCCTCACCAAAAGAGGGTGAACAAAACCCTCACTATCATTGGCTAAGAGGAGTGGTCCCTACCACTCTTAACCCAACTCAAGTTACTAATATGTTTAATTTCAGGAAAAACCCCTAAATTATTGTGCAAGTCTCTAAAACGTACAATAGATTCCTCCATGAAGCACAAAAATGTGAAAAAAAAAGGGTAAATTATAAAATTTTCCTTCCATATGTCACAACCAATTTCTGAAATAGAATTTAAATTGAAGATGATTTTAAGATTGCACCTATCGATGGGTCCCTTTACTAAAAGCAAAGTCCATCCACATGGAAAGGGTCTCCAAAAATATTAATACCAAGAATAGAGCAGTCGTACTATAGTAGATGAGAGTAATTACTCCATGGAGTATTTTCCGGTAGATCTAGACATGGTGGTGGAGCCTACCTTGCAATATTTGACAAATCAATTGCACCTGCTCCTGCTAGTGCCTTTACTAAGGAGAAGTCCATCCACATGGAAGGGTGTATCAAGAATATAGTAGTCGTACTGTAGTAGATGAGCAATTATTACGTGGAGTAATTTTTCAGTAGTGGAGTAATTATGATCATCATAATTTGAAATTCAACCAAATAATGGGTATGTCTAAAGAAATGATTCTTGTTTTCCTGATTGGTCTGATAGGGTGCTCGCTTTTTTCTTTTAAGCTCCCTCGTTAGGGAACGTGGCAAACTCATAAATTCTATGGGATTGGAACGAAAAATCGGAGTACTCTAGGAAACTAACTTAAACATTACAGAAAATTTACGTGGGGTTTAGAAAAGAGAATTAAGAATTTAGGGTTTTTTCCTGAAAGTAAACATATAAGTAACTTGAGTTGGGTTAAGAGTGGTAGGGACCACTCCTCTTAGCCAATGATAGTGAGGGTTTTGTTCACCCTCTTTTGGTGAGGGTGAACAAATTTTTTTCCCTCTCTAATCATTAACCCCTATTTTTAATTATTATCCCTATTTCTTCCTCCAATCATTACCAAAAATCAAAACCCAAAACCCAAACCAACACAACCGAAGAGAACGGATGACTTGTAACCACGTATGAGACTTTTGTGTGCAAGATTTGGGAAATAACATCATCGCACAAGCTATCAACTGAATTTATTGATGCTTGAGTGACCACATATTAATTTTATATCTGGGTTCTATGAAGTAGGACAAGATTTTAAATATTCTTAATTTTATTATTCTGTGACAATATTTTGAGTTGGAATATCCTTTTGGTATCAGGAACATTCTTATTTGAGTTGATTTTATGTTCCCACTTAATTAGAATTCTTGATCTATAAAATGGATTTTATTGAGAATTAATTTTTCCTTTAATGCAGCTTGTTTTGTTAGTCTTTTATTTTCCCTTTTCACAATTTCTTGATTAGCAGGAAATTGGCTAATTTGAATTTTAACAAATAGGAGTATATGATCTCTACTAATAATTAAACACGGACGTAAGCCTAAGAGAAAATTATATAATATTTGAATCATTCAATAAAAATTCGAGCACATCGTCGAAATTCGATCGGGATCTATGAGGTGTGGACGAAGTCCGAATATTAAGGGTTTGGATAGGAAGTTTAGTGTGTGTGTGTGTATATATATATTATTTGTGCACACGATTTTTTTTTCCCTTGTAGATTCAAGAGCTAATCTGTTAGAATAATATCGAATTCATTTGTATGTTAGAATGATATCTAGTTGTTTTTCGCAAAAAAAAAAAAAAAAAAACTTATTTTGGCCAATTTTAGGTAGCGAAAGTGAAGTTCCCCTGCTGTTCAAAAAGGAAAAAGAAAAAAAGAAGGTGAAGTTATATAGTAGTTGCTTGGGTTACATTATATAACATTTTCATTTTCTTTTCTCCACTGATGTGGGATGTTACATGCGGTGTCAGCAAAAATAGCAAATAAGCTCCGAATCGAATGAAAGTTGACATAAGTCCTCGAGGCATCACATAGATGATGTGTATGAATTTTGGTATGATATGGGATGTAATTGACAAATATTGGGATTTTTGGCCCCAAATGTCCAATTATACTTGTGTTCTGACACATGTCGGTGATGATCTAACTGCCCAACGTCCCTTGATTCTGACGTGACTTGGACAGATATATATATATATATATTTCCAGCGATATACATTAGCGGTTAGTAGTTAGTGGTTAGAGGGGACGGGGACGGGGAAGGGGAAGGGGAAGGGGAAGCCACCACAAGAGTGGGGCGGCCGAGACTTGAACCCTGGCCAAATGAATGGGGCAAGGGGTGCTCGACCAACTGAGACGCCGCCCACATTCGACTTAGACAGATCTCTGGGGAATGTGAAAACAAATGCATCTATGACCAGTGGCAATGTGCGAGTAGGTTTGTCGAAGGCATAGTTGGTCGTTTGGCCAAGAATCGAGTTATCAGGAGCTGATTTCTAACTATTCAATGAGTGAGGGACACTAAAATGGTGTGCTAATATCTATGCTATGCACATGCATATGTTTTATGATGCTTGATGCAAAGGATAAATGTTCAGCCCACCATGGTAGCAGTATGTATGATATGTACTGCTCCATTTTACCTTTATCGGGAATTGTGCATTCCACTAGGGTTGGGTTTGGTCGACGTGCTTGGCATCGACCGTCTCTAAACTGGGGGTATCGACGTCAACGATTTGTTTCGATTTAGGTGGGCAAATTCCGGTGTCAACATTTAGATATTGGGAATCAAAATACAATTTTATAATTCCACTCCATAAAATTGGGTCATTAGCAGAAAATCTCCAATTCTTTTTTACCAATGAAGTCTTTAAATATTACTTTTAAATATTTAAAAGCAACATTATTTTATAATGGACATAGGAATATAACCATGCTTCAAATAAAATTATTACATAATCCTGAAACAGATATGAATGGCTGTTAGATATAAATTTAGATTACACCAGGAAATATCTAATAAATTCAGGGGTAAAATATTCTTTCTATCCATAGGAAAAAAACTAAGAATGCAAAATGAGAGTGCAAAAATATCTCCAAGACTAAATATCAAATTGTATTTCTATTTTTTGGTTTTTGAGAATGCATTTTTAAAAATGCAATCCGAAAATGGTCCCCCAAACAATCATAATGAAAACGTGAAAAATATACTGCATAATATCAAAGAAGGAAGCAAAATGGTGGAAGTAAGTGATAGTACTGGGCCTACTGGCACGTGCGTCTAGAAAAAGATTTCAAGGCCTTTGATAGCAACACAACACCTATCGTGGAAGAAATGGAAGTTAGGCACGGATATATGAAGTTCTATTAAGGACTCTCTCATGGATCTTATCTGTGAGGATCATCCTTTTTTTGATTTTTCGGATTAAATTTTAATGATCCGAACCGCTCAATATGTTTAAAACATATTTTCCATGGCCAACGCGATGAATCACAAAAAAAAAAATACCCGAAAGGGCTTCATCCGAGCAGTTTTTCATAATAACCGTATATATATAGTTTATCGAAAAAAGCAGGAATGAAGCCCTTCCGGATATGGTTTTTGGAAAAATCCTCCCGGTGACCCTTAAAAACACGTGTTAAACACATTGAGCGGTTCGGATCGTCGAGATTCGACCCCGATCCATGAGGTCCGCAAATTGGGAGTTTGAGGGAGTCCTTAGTAGAACGACATTGTATATATATATATATGGGTTTTGTTCTAATCCGGACTTTTTATTTCCGGACCTCATGATCCAAATACTTTTTTGACGATCCGATCCATCCAATGTGTTCAGAAGGTGTTTTCAAGGGTCCATGCGGGAAATCTTCAAAAAAAAATTACCGGGAAGGGCTTGATCGAAGCAGTTTTCGCAAAAAATATATATTTACATTTTTTGCGAAAACTGCTTGGATCAAATCCTTCCCGGTATTTTTTTTTGAAGATTTTCGGTGTGGACCCTTGAAAACACCTTCTGAACACATTGGACGGATCGGATTTTCCAAAAATAATTTGCAACACAAAAAAAGTCATGTTTTTCTTATATCCGAGAGGTGTGGATGTGAACATTTCCGTATATATATATATAGCCCACGGTTCACATCCACACCCTCCCGGAAATAAGAAAAACATGACATTTTTTGTGTTGCAAATTTTTTTTGGAAAATCCGCTCCGTCCAATGAATTCAGAAGGTGTTTTCAAGGGTCCACGCAAAAAATCTTCAAAAAAAAATACCGGGAAGGGCTTGATCCAAGCAATTTTCGCAAAAAATGTATATATATATTTTTTGCGAAAACTGCTTGGATCAAGCCCTTCCCGGTATTTTTTTTTGAAGATTTTCCGCAAGGACCCTTGGAAACACCTTCTGAACACATTAGACGGATCGGGTCGTCAAAAATTTTTTTGGATAAAAAGTCCGGAAATGAAAAGTCCGGATGTGATCATTTCCCTATATATATATATATATGGATCATGATCTATTGAGGACTCCCTCAAACAAAAATTTGGTGCGGACCTCACCATTTTTTGACTTTTCGGATCAAATTTTGACGATCCGAACCGCTCAATGTTTTTAAAATGCATTTTCCAAGGTCCACGCGGAAAATCTTCAAAAAAAAATACCCGGAAGGGCTTGATCGGATCAGTTTTTGTTAAAAACGCTATATACGTTTTTAACAAAAACTGATCCGATCAAGCCCTTCCGGGTATTTTTTTTTGAAGATTTTCCGCGTGGACCCTTAAAAATGCATTTTAAAAACATTGAGCGGTTCGGATCGTCAAAATTTGATCGTCAAAATTTGATCCGGAATGGTGAGGTCCGCAATTTCTTATCCTAAGGGAGTCCTTAGTAGATCATGATTCATATATATATATATATATATATATATATATATTTTCCTTTCTTTTTATCGAGCAACAAAAATTTCGTTCAAAAAAAAAAAAATCATGAAACCAAATATTCACTAATTTATATGAGAAAATTTCAATACAACGGTGTAGTGGCCAATTTTCTCTCTCTATTAGCTCATTGAACTTAGTCCTGGTGGTTAAATAAATTGGTATTTTTCTTCAAGATTTTTTTTCCCCTTGTAAAAAAGGGCCAACTGTTTAAAATAGATGAGGTATAATTAGTAAAATAGAATAATTTGGAGAATCCGTTTGGGGAACTTGAAATTTGGTGTGTAATTTTACTGGTGTCGGTATCTAGGCTGATCAGTTTTTCAAATGATTTTAACAAATGAATTCACCAGGTGCTAAATTTTGGTTGTTTTCGGTGGTACTCTTCCAACTTTGTTTTGGATATGATCAACGAAGATTAAACTGATCTAAATTAATTTGTCTTAAAGACAATCGTTAATATTCAATTTAGATGATTTTATTTTTATTTTTGGTTAAATTTTTTAGGATCAATAATTCGTTTCTACAAGAGTAATCAGAAAAGTATGCAAATATGGATCAAAATCGAAATAAATTTACATAAAACATTACTAAAGAACATAAAGACAACTATTTCAATTTTTTTCGTCTTCAATCTTCGGTCTTTTTTGTTTTTTTTGTAATATTTTAAAATTAATGAACGGATTAAATAACTAGTTGAAGACCCTGAAATGACGAATGCCCAAAAAAAAAAAAAACAAGACCCTGAAATGAGCCCCACAGTGCGATCTATGTGCACAAATCTATGACCTACCAGCAGAGCCGAGCCGATAGATAAGCTGCAAATCAGTGAGAAGCCCAGAATTGAAGTCCAGTCCAGGGCCAGGTAAATTTATGTGGGAGATGCCGCAAGCATATCCAAAATTATTCCATTGGACTTACTTGACGCCATTCCAAGCTATACTTTTCTTATTTTTATTTCATTTACATACTGATCCATATCTTTTGCAAAATGACGCCACCACAAAATCCATTTCTACACGTACAATTCCTTTCTTTTTAACAATTTATTAATGAAATCTCTCATTCCCTCTGGTTCCACACTCCAGACCCGACCCCTATATACATACATGATACATACGAGGCTGAATCAGTTTGTGTATATTTTACTTCTCTTCCATTTCAGACAACTTTTGAGCTTCACTTTCACAAAGAAAACACAATGGAGAAATGGTGCTTGAAATTCTCCATCTTCGTCTTCTTCATCTTTCTTCAAGTTCTCGTACAGATACACGCATCCTCGGAATATACCCGTCCAGCTCTCCGGCCGGTCGTCGTTACCGATCACAAGGGTTCAGAATCTGACCCTCAGCAGGTCCTCTCTCTCTCTCTCTCTCATTTTCTTGGAAATGCATGAAGGGGGGTGTTTATTGTGACTTCCCCGGACATCGAGTGTAATTTTGTTCACGAACCCAAAATTTATTATTGCGACTTCTCCGGATATCGAGTGTAATTTTGTTCACAAACCCAAAAACTATTGAAAGTTGATAATTTTGTGCGGAACTCATGCATACCACGAGTTTCATTTTGATGATTGAAGTCGTTTATTTCGTATGGTTTGATTTTTTAACAAAATCCTGCAGAAGAATCAACTCAGTTCTATATATTAAGATCCAACCAAGTTACCAGCATCAAACATAGTTTGTTCCTTTGAAAAAAGATAAAGCCATAAAGTGAACGGTTCACAGATTTGTTCCAGAGAGCTTAGCTTTATTCTTTAGAATTTATTATCAACTTGTTAATTCAGATTCTTCCTTCCATTAGAGAGGGAAAAAGAAAACCTTTAGAATCTTAAATCGACGCTTGTACCATACTTTTTTTTGACAAATAAGCTAGCAGACATTGACGTTTTACCACAATTTTTTGCAGACCTCTTTGAGATGAATTATCTTTTTTGTGCAATTCCAAAAGTCTTCATATCTGCCCTAGATTTTTTTTTTTTTTTTGGGAAATTTTATACTCAGCTCCAGGAAGGACGTTTATTCTCAATTAATTAATTAATATAGAGTTTGTACATTGGCCACATCAAAATTAAAATTATTACCGCCATTGTAGGTTCACATATCTCTAGTAGGGAAGGACCACATGAGGGTGTCATGGGTTACTTCCGACCACCACTCGCCGTCGATGGTGGAATACGGTACGACACCGGGCAAATACGAGGCATCGGCCAAGGGAGTAGATACAAAGTATACCTACTTCTTCTACACCTCCGGTAAGATCCACCACGTCGTAATCGGCCCGTTGGAGCCCCGGACGATATACTATTACAGGTGTGGTGGTTCAGGCCCTGAGTTCAGCTTCAGGACCCCTACTTCTTCCTTGCCAATTGAGTTTGTTGTTGTTGGTGAGTACTTCTCTTATTCCCCTCCTCTTTTTGTTTTCGAAAACACCAAGGCTACACCATCAAATCGCAACTGTGCAAAAGTATTTTTCGACGTTCTAGATTGGAAATACTCTATTACCGATCAAAGTGTTCTGTTACCGGTAATAGAGCATTTCAAATCCGGAACGTCGAAAAATATTTTTGAACGATCGAAATGTAATGGTGTACATTTGAGATACAAACGGGTGGTGTACCTATAGACGCGTTGGTTTGTTTTTCTTTTGGTGGTAGTTTTGTCTGATTCCACCGTCATTTTTTTTGTGTGGTAGTTGTTGAGGTACCCGTGCCACCTTTTCCTCGTCCACAAGTAATAATTAGCTGGACATGAATTTTTCACCAATTCAAGAAATGGCATTTACCAAATCAAATCAATTAACGTTCGAAGTCGATCCATAGAAACTGTAGGTTGGCTTACATTTTTCGTTCTATAATGGACCAAAATAGCATTGGAGGTTAAGGACTTAACGGCAAACTAGCTAATTGATTGAGTTGTCTGTGTTAAAATTAAATAAAAATTACTTCGTTGACTATATAAAATAGTTTTTACAAAGCAAGAAAAATCATGCTATTTTTTAAATCAAAAAATTTAGTATTTAAATCATAAAATTTAGCACTTCCCTGTATAATTTCTCAAATTTTTTTGCTCGAAATTAAAGTACTAATCGAGTATTTTAATTCGGTGCGAAAAATTCAAAAACTATACACGGAAGTGCTTAATTTTTTTATTTGAAAAATGACAAGAGAGAGAATATGAGACTATTATTTAGGAACGGAGGGGTACTACAAATGTTTGTCTTTTTCATGTGTGATGCATTCTATTATGCTTGAGATTTCATATTTTTTTGGATCAGCTTGAGATTTCATAAAAAGTGGAGAAAACAATTGAGAGAGAAGGAAAATGCGGGAAAGTAAGTTCTCAAAACACACTCAGGGGTTACCCCGGCGGTTAGGGCGAGTGCCTGACTTTGGGGGTAATCCCCTTGGTCAGGAGTTCGATTCCCTGTAGGGTGAGTACTTGTGCTAATTGGGGGGCCGTGACTGGTGTGGGTTGCGCCAGCTCTCTCTGAGGTTTGGGTCGTGCAGTGGGTCCAATTAATGACCTATTGTAGGGCTGTTCCTCGGTTATAAAAAAAAAAAGTCTTGGGCTAAACTTATACAGCTGTAGAACCTCAAAAGTTGGTCCGGAGAGTTTTGTTTGGGACTTAGGGTTTGCTCCATTCTAAAGTGTCAAGTTCATTTCTCCTTCTAAGCGTGTAAACAAGTTATGGAAGGGACAGAAGGAATTAGTCTGAGGTGCACGTACGTGCACAAGCTAACTCGGAATATCCTAACAAGATATAGAAAAAATAACTGTTGAGTGGAAGTTTTGGGCAAAGATTGTTGCAAAAGTGAAGATTTCTTATGTCACTCCTAATCCTATAAGGAGGTTGCCCATTCTTTTTCTCATGTGAGATGAGTTTGTTGAGCTAATAAGACAACATTTAAAGGCCCTTTTCCTTTTTTCTTTTTTTGGGAAGTGAAACATTAAAAGGCTTTGAGTATAAGCAAAAGACAGAGATTGAGAAGTGTTAAACACTCAATGGTTCAAGGGACTTGGGCCACTGGGCTTGGCTCCAAGCTCCTGGGCTTAGCCAGCGTTATTGGCTTATTTCTTTTATCATATGAGCCTACGTTATTGTTACATGATTTTTTTTCTTTACTATACATTACAAAAATCCGAATTCGTTGAGACAGGGGACCTAGGGCAAACGGAATGGACTGCATCAACCCTAGCACACATTGGTGCCATGGATTACGACGTACTTTTATTACCCGGAGATCTATCTTACGCCGACACCCAACAACCTTTATGGGACTCTTTCGGGCGTATAGTCGAGCCCTACGCGAGTAAACGCCCGTGGATGGTGACAGAAGGCAATCACGAAGTGGAGAGCTTCCCAATCATCTACCCACGAGGCTTCAAAGCCTACAATGCAAGGTGGCCTATGCCGTACGAGGAGAGTGGCTCCACATCAAACTTGTACTACTCATTCGATGTCGTCGGGACGCACATTATCATGTTGGGCTCGTATACGAATTTCGAGGCCGAATCGGATCAGTACAAATGGCTTATGACTGACTTGGTAGGAATCGATAGGACAGTGACACCGTGGGTGGTTGTTTTGCTTCATGCGCCGTGGTATAATAGCAACCAGGCGCATAAAGGTGAAGGCGAGAGTATGCGGAAAGCCATGGAAGAATTGCTGTATCTTGCACGAGTTGACGTGGTTTATGCTGGTCATGTTCATGCGTATGAGCGATTCGTAAGTCACTCTTTAATTTTTGCCCATAATATTTCGGAAAATCGGATTAATGAGTAAATTATACCAATATTCCCTAATTAATATTGACACTTCAGGGGCATTTTGGCTAAATAATTGACCCGGATTATTTTTTTGAACTTATTCAATTTTTTTTTGCATTTATTAGTTTCGCATTGATTCTTTTGTGGGTTATTAGTTCATCTCGACAAGAGTAATCTATAGAGTGAAAAATTATTAATCAAATAAATTTTTTTGTGAAAAAAGACAAAAATAATCCAAAAAGCCCGTCTGTTTTGGATTATTTTTTTTTTGTCTTTTTTGAACTTTCTTAAGATTTTGATCACATTGTTTAATCTGTAGATTCCTCACATTGAGATGAACCGATAATCCACAAAAAAGAAGCAAAACTAACAAACAAATGAGATTTTTTTTTTGAACGAAGATAGATAAAATAATCCAACTCAATTATTTAGCCAAAACACCCCAAAGAATAAGAAAGAGGGTCTAAAGTCAATACTAATTAATCTGTGTAGCATTTCTTCCATAAAAAATTGCTGGGATTGGTATTTTAATTTCAAATAACCATTAAATCTTGTCTTTTAAATATTCATCTAACTTTTAGTATTTGCTGTAATTGTGCAGACTAGGGTTTATAACAACAAGGAAGATCCATGCGGTCCAGTATATATAACCATCGGTGATGGAGGGAACAGAGAAGGGCTTGCTATGTCGTAAGAACTTGTAAACTTAACCTCTCTTTATTTAGTTTTGATATATGCATTATCCTAATTATGAGTTTGATGTGGTGGAATTGAAGGTTTGAGAAGCCGAGTCCTGCAATATCAGAGTACCGAGAGCCAAGCTTTGGGCATGGGCGACTGAGGATATTGAACAGCACGCATGCCCACTGGACATGGCGCCGTAACAACGAATCGGAGTCCCACGTGGCCGACGAGCAGTGGTTAGAAACTCTGAGCTCCTCCAAAGCTTGTAAGCTGCCACTTTCAAAAGTGAATGATGAACTTTGAGCTTAGAGATATTTGCAATTAAGCAAACAACTCAGCTCTCTGATTTGGATTTTTAGGGGAAATTTGAATGTGCAGTATCATCATATGTAATTCATGTAATCTTACAAGATTTTTCTTTTATTTTTTTTCCTCGTCGAAAGTCAGTACTCAGTAGTTTTATCACGACCATTCTTGTAATCTTTGAAGTTGGTCTAGAACAAAAAGGGTAATACATACTGTAACATAATGTAGTTTTCTATACAGAATGGACAGTCGCGATTTTCTTTGATCTCACTCTCTCTCTCTCTCTCTCTCTCTCTCTCTCTCTCTCTCTCTCTCTCTCTCTCTCTCTCTCTCTCTCTCTCTCTCTCTCTCTCCCTCTCCAGAAGGAGTGCATTGTTGCCACTGAGCTCGAAAAAGGTAAATAAAGGAGGGAGAAGATCTTCTATAGATGTTGATGTAAGTTTTCATAATGCAAAATAAGTGGTACGGGTACCATAATATGTAGTATATAACGATGCGATGCCAGCAGAATTTGAGTAGCTTGATTAATTTCATAGACATATATTTCAATACCTCTTGTGTGGCTGCCTTATATTGGCAATTTTATCTGAGGTTCCAATTAAGGATGGAGCCACGGGGGACTAGTAGGGGCAGTCGCCCCCACCCCTGTCTTAAAAAATTTGTAATATTACATTGAAAAAAAAAAGTTTAAGATCAAACTATATAGTGCCGTCCCCCCTCTGTTTTTTCTTCAAAATAAATAATAGTAACAGCTTTAATATTTATCAAGTTATGAAACAACTTTGTACTAAAATTGGTTTTAATGAGGTTTAATTACAATTTTTTTAAACAAAACAACGCCCAAAATTTATAACCCGCCAACTCACTTCAGGGACTCAAGGCCCGTTCACTTTTAAAATCTAAGGCTCACTGAAATTTCGGAAGTCCAAAACTTTTTAACGTGGTCTATGGACATCAAAGGTGAAGGAAAACGAAAAGAGCAAAAGAAATTGGGCGCTTCCAAAATAGTCAATTCTCAATTGCAAGAATTGAACACTAGGTTTAAGAAAGATATGATGGAGTTGCTTATTCTCAGCACATCTCGAGATCCTTGCGATGGCTTCAGATGTTCAACATTGAAGATACTTGCAAGTTTGCAGAGAAGTATTACCCAATTTCATTGAGCAAGAAAAGTACCACTTAAGATATCAATTGCAAAATTATAAGCTTGATGTGCCTAGGCATCCTAATTCCAAAATCTGTCAACAATTTCAAAGTTGAGTGAAGTGTTGGTTAAGACACTTCACTATCCGTATATATTCACAAAATATACAAAGATATGAAAAAACCTCTCCGGGGAGCAATAACCAGCTCCCACTCCGGCGGGGAAGCCACAACCAGCTCCCCCTCTCACACTCTCAGCCTATCCCGCTTTCATGAATGGGCTGAAGGTCAGAGTCACCACTCTCCGCCTTCGATGGCTTTAAGTGCAGTGAAGATGTTACACCCGAAAGGCATATTAATTCTTTCTCGGGGGACCATGCCCTCGGGATAAAGACGTTCTGATTGCAGGGGCGAAAGGTGCCTGCCAAAGGTAAGGTTCGCATTGAAGAGAAATGAAATATATTGCTTTCAATCAGGCTCTTGGCCTCACATTGTGCTACCACACACAAAATAAAGGAGACAACAAGAGTATATATAACCCTAGGGTAATTCTAAACTCAATAGGAAATTCTAAAAGCAATAGGAAATCACTCACATCCGAGCCTAAGTCCATCCGGCACACAAGGGGTAGAATCCCAAGACAAACGATAAAATATTAGTATTTTAGTATTTGTAACATTAATACGAGGGACAATCTTCTTTTCATAGGGATTAAATCATAAATCTTACGTTTCTATGGAGCGCTACATAACTATTGGACCAAACCCAAGGTCAACTCTATTGAATCGATATAGGAAAAGTTTTTCTTTTTTGGGGAATTTACACTTACCCCCGTACTTTGACCAAGTTGCAAACACACCATGAACTTAATTTTTAGGCACATACACTCATCGTACTTTCGACTAAAGTGCAACTATTAAGAAATCTGCTAATATTGACGAAAAAGAGAAGGACGAGAGTTTTTCCTCCAAAACGACTCATATAGTACCTAAAATACCCGTGGAAGCCATTTATAAGTCTTACGAGGGACTAAAGTGAAATTGTTGGAATGAAGAATATAGAGAATAAATTCTGCCTTAATCCCACATCGTAAGAGTCTTCGATCAACCAGCTAAAACCGCTGGACTTTTCGGTTGCCCATTTTATTCATAAAAATTTCCAACAATACCCTGCATGATTTTTTCCCTTTACCAAACAATCTGTTCTTGCACAATCGTTCTGATAAAAATACAAATTCGTTCCTTTGCCATTTGAGTTGGTTGTTCTGGTGGCTGTAGATTGGTGTTGGGTGGTCTCTTTTCTTTGGTCTTGTGGTGGGTGTCTGGTCTTGTTTTGTTTTGAGAGTGTTGTCTTCTCTCCCTCTTTTTTTCCTCCTTTCTTTTGTTTTCTCTTTTTTTGGTTTTTCTGGGTTGGGGTGTCCTGGAGTCTCGTGCTTCCTTTAGAGTCTTGTCCTTTTTGTGTCTTCGCATGTTGGGGCTGTTTTTGTTGACATTGGTCTGTTCTCTCCTTATGCAATCTGGATCCATATCATGCTTTATAGTTGCTGGTTCTTGATAGCTGCTGCTACTGTTGCTTATTTCTGGGCTGCTGCCACTCATGCTTCTTCTGCTACTGTTGCTCTTCTTTAAATATATTGTTGGTGTTGTTAGCCAAGTTGTTTGGTAATTGCGTTTTAGCTGATGGTATTGCTTTCGTGGTGGCTTGATACGTAGCTGCGGGTATTATCCACTGATGCATGTGAGCTATATCAAGTTTAGTTGCTTGTCATCTCTCAAGTTAAAGTCAAAGTCTGAAGTTTGATAGTGCTGCTTGTGAATCTGAAGATTAATTGATGATGTCCACTATTTTTATCCACTGATCCTCTTATTGCCTTGGTGCTGCTGGTTTTCATTTGTTGATAATGCAATCAGATTTGAAAGCCGCTAGGTAAGTGCAGATGCATCCCAAGCCAAAGGGCAATTCATAGGTCAGATGCTAACAAGGGCTTTAGGAATGCAAGTCTGGGATTCATGTCTTGTGATTTATAGGCATTGTGTTTTAAGCTGTACCTTATTGGCTTTCTAGGCTGCACAATTTGTATGTACTGTTCGGGCAGATCATATAAGCCTGCTGTCTTTCTTTTTTCCTGTGGTTGGCCTCTTGCTAACCGATATGTTTTGGGTTTTGGAGTGACAAGTGATTGTCGAGGAGTTGGGTGCCAACCTAGTTGGGATGTTTCTCTCTCGTTGTGATGCCGTTTTCTCCTTTTCCCATTAATCTTTGTAATGCTTTCTGAGATTAATAAAATTTCTTTCGCTGTTCAAAAAAAAAAAAAAAAAAAAACAAATTCGTTGAGACAGGAGACCTGGGGCAAACTGAATGGACTGCATCAACCCTAGCACACATCGGTGCCATGGATTACGACGTACTTTTATTACCCGGAGATCTATCTTACGCCAATACGCAACAATCCCTATGGGACACTTTCGGACGTTTAGTCGAGCCCTACGCGAGTAAACGCCCATGGATGGTGACAGAAGGCAATCACGAAGTCGAGAGCTTCTCAGTCATCTACCGGGAACTAGAAGGCTTCAAAGCCTACAATGCAAGGTGGCCTATGCCGTACGAGGAGAGTGGGTCTACATCAAACTTGTACTACTCATTCGATGTCGTCGGGACACACATTATCATGTTGGGCTCGTATGCGTATTTCGATGCTGAATCAGATCAGTACAAGTGGCTTGTGGCTGACTTGGCCGGAATCGATAGGACGGTGACACCGTGGGTGGTTGTTTTACTTCATGCGCCGTGGTATAATAGCAACGAGGCGCATAAAGGTGAAGGCGAGAGTATGCGGAAAGCCATGGAGGAATTGTTGTATCTTGCACGAGTTGATTTGGTTTATGCTGGTCATGTTCATGCATATGAGCGATGCGTAAGTCACTCTTATCGGAAAATCGGATTAATGGGTAAACTGGTAAAGTACACCAAGAGTCCCTACCCTTGGTACTTCAGGGGTGTTTTCGGCTAAATAATTGACTTGGATTATTTTTTTGTTCTAATTTTTTATTTTTTTATTTTTTACATTTGTTAGTTTTGCGTTGATTTTTTTTTTTGTGGGTTATTAGGTCGTCTCTACAAGAAAAATCTAAAAAATAAAAATAGTAATAAATCAAATTTTTTTGTGAAAATGGACAAAGAATTCAAAAAGTCGTTCTATTTTGGATTATTTTTGTCTTTAGTGAACTTTCTTAAGATTTAGATTATAATTTTTCACTTTTTGGATTCCTTATATCAAGACGGACCAATAATCCACTATAAGTGAAGCAAAACTAACAAACGAGAATTTTTTTTTAAACAATTGACAAAAAAAATAATCCACCTCAATTATTCAGCAAAAACACCCCATTGAACAAGAACGGGGTCCAAATTCAATAGTAATTAACCCTATGTAGCATTTTTTCCATCAATAATCGCGAGGATTGGTATTTTAATTTCAAATAACGATTTAATTCTTTTCCATATTTGTCTCACTATTATTTGCTATAATTGTGCAGACTAGGGTTTATAACAACAAAAAAGATCCATGCGGTCCAGTATATATAACCATCGGTGATGGAGGGACCAAAGAAGGGCTTGCTATGTCGTAATAAGAACTTGAAAACTTAGCCTCTCTTTTATTTGGTTTTCATATGCATTATCCTAATTATGAGTTTGATGTGGCGGAACTGAAGGTTTGAGAAGCCGAGTCCTTCGATATCGGAGTACCGAGAGCCAAGCTTTGGGCATGGGCGACTGAGGATACTGAACAACACGCATGCCATCTGGGCATGGCACCGTAACAACGAATCGAACTCCCACGTGGCCGACGAGCAGTGGTTCGAAAGCCTGAGCTCCTCCAAAGCTTGTAAGCTGCCAGTTTCAAGATATGAACTTTGATCAGCTTAGAGATATTTGGAAGTACATAACAGCTTAGCTCTCTGATTTGGCCTATTTGGGAGAACTCATGTAATCTTGAAAGTTTTTTTTTTTCCTCGTCGAAAGTCAGTAGAAGTAGTCTTATCATGATCAACCGTGTAACCTTTGAAGTTACACTGGAACAAAAAGGTTAATACATTCTGTAATATATATATTTAATTTTCGCTACATAAGAAACTGGCAGATGCAAGATTTGCACTTAATGGGGCCCGAATCACATTTATTTTTGCATTAATAACAAAAACTATTGTCTATGATATAAATATTGCTACTTACTAGTTCTGAGAAGAAGACGAGGGTATGCATATATACATAACTGAATATAATTTTATAACTACTACTAAAAACAGTCAATAACTTGAAATTTCAGGTATTCACTTTCCATTTGACATTTAAGGTTGCACACTTACATAGAGGTTGATATTTAAATTCAATGAACAAATAATTAGTGTTATGCAATAATTGATTCAATCTATCCCTTTCTACAGTTGTGTATCTGTGGTGGCTTTGGTGTTAGTACCTCTATCTATTTAGAACGCACATGGATACAGACATAGACACATAAACGCTCATATATAGTTGGCTTTGGTCATTGTGGGTGTGGTTGGCTTCTTGCCTGCTTGTGTTTCCTTTAATTTGGGTCTCGGGTTGATGGAGTTTTTTGCCTCCTTCTCCATTGGTCTATTTAATCTTTGTTCTTCTCCTTAAAGCTTAATAAAAAAAATTTGCCGAGGAAAAAAAAAACACTCATATATAGTTTGTGAATAACGTTATTGTGCTTTTTCCTTTGTCCTTATGAATATCAGGTATAGCAATATGGTCTTTTATGTTGGATAACTCTTTGAGTTTTATCTTTTGGTTCGTATGCATACGGAATCCTATAACTTATTGATCACTGATTTCTATTTTGAATGGCTTAACCATTGAACTATGTTCGTTGTCTTTCTGCGCACTGTTTCAGTGAAATTAACGGTGCTCTATGTGGCCCTATAGGTAAAAAATTATGTGTCCCTAACACGGATACAACCTATTTCGGGTGTCGATGCTTCATTGACCTCTATTGATACTATGAAGGAAAAATAATGGCTCTATCACTTGCTTTTTTACCTATAGTTCCACACCGCCATGCATGGCAGTTCCTGTTTTTTTGTCGTTGTCATCTTCAACCCATTATTCGTAGATGCATCTTTGCTTGAGTTTTACAGGCAATAAATCTACATTTGAGTTTTTACTTTTTGCCATGCTTTTCCTAATTTCAAGTTCTTATTGTGTTTAACACCTTTGTTTTTTTTGCCTTACCTTATGTAGTTATTTTATTTCTGTTTATATTGTAGGTAAGATGACAATATAGAATCATCTACTGGCAGATATCTATTTTGATGGAGGTCTTTATTAGATGGGAGCTTATGATATTTTTTGTGATTTTTGTTTGGACAACTTTTAGGCAAGTACCTTGTGGATAATTGGGTTATGCTAGGTATGATGGGGAGTTGGCGAAGTCTAGAACAGTACTTTGACGGTCTAGTTAGTGAAAGAAGGAGAAGAAGGCAAGAACTTAGATCTAGGGTTTGAGAGTGTATGAGTTGTGTACTTTCACTTGGCTATAAAGACCTTTTTATATAGGGTGAGCCTGACTTGATCAGCTCTAAGCACCATCGTGGGCACGCATGATAACCGCTCAGCTGACGTCACTCTTTATCATGAGATCGAGCGAGGTGGTTATCTGCACATGCAACCACTTATAGCTTGACACATACTCCATGTTGTTCTGCTGATGTCATCGTCATGATCACAAACAGTTACGAGGACGTGCTCCTCAACTCACATGAGCCATGCTCAATGCTGAGTCAGGCCTAACCGTTCTTAGGCTTCACTGTTTCAGCAAGGAACTAGGAGTAAGGATAATTCCCATAAAGCCTAAAGCGCTGAACAATAGAATGATCGACTACACTTCCATTCGATCATGCTTCTCCATTAGCAGTTCTAAGATACTTGGTCTCGACAGTCGCGCCGAGTCGTTTAGACTATTATTTACCTGGCTAGTCTCCAAGCTTTTCCGACTGATCACTTTGATACCATCATCTCTCGGCGTGATACCTTGGAGGTTTCCTGGTTATAGGACAACGTGCCTCGAGGCCTATTTGTCACACCTCTCCGAAAGGTTTACCGTCCGGCTCTCTACAGGTACATGGTTTATGGTTTAATTTTAATGGTTTTCTTTGTGTACGTACATTATCAGTTTTCAGGTATAATATAAAACAAAATGGCTATATATAAATAAATATATAGCAGCTATTAAAAAAATAAAAATTGGCCTATAGCAACAGTTTAAAGTGTTGAATTATATTGGCTTATAGCAACGGTCAACCATGGCAACAATCAGGATTATAGTGTGCCAACGGTTGTCGACGTCACTAAGGAAAACGTTACTAAAGGAATGGTTATACCATCGCTTGACAAAAGTGTCAATAGAACCCTATAGTAACGGATGTCTTGCGACGCTTTACTTGATGTTTGGGCAACCATTGGTATAGTATAATTAGGCTTTTAGTAATGGTTTTGGGGATCTTGTGCGAAGGTTTCAATCGTTGTTGAAAGCAAAAATTATTGTAGTGCCAGTATACTAATAGTAGCATACAACACCTAGTGTAAAGTTGAGTGCAATCTGCATTTATTTCTTTGAAGTGTGCAGTAAATAAGGATTGTTTCCCTTTCATGATCACGCTGCAATACACACTCTCTATTTTTGGCTATATGATATGAACTCCGTAACATTTGTGTTGCATTAACCACGATTAGGTGTACATTTCACTATAAAGAGGCGTAACATTTTAAATAAAAAAGAGGCATATCATTTCACTATAAAAAGTCGTAGCATTTTACCCTAGTAGACGTAGCACCTGCATAGGTGCATACATCATTCACTAGAAAAATGCATAACATTCACCAAAAGAAGGCGTACCATTTCATTTTGAGAAAGTGTAATATTCATCAAACATCGGCATAACATTAGAGGTCGGATGTGTAAAGTGTATTATAGCATTTCCCTTATTTTCAATTCTCTCTCGGTTAAACTCTTTGTAGTGGGCCAGATTGGTGAGGGTCCATTGGGCTCAGCCCGACCCATTAGGCGTGTGGAAGCAATCTAAGAGATCACCACTCCAAGGTTCAACCATTGACCTCACTAAACCAGGTGGTCTGACGATTTGGCTCGACATCTAGAGTGAGAAAGCGGCTCGAACGAAACCGATGGGTTACAGCCCATGGTCGACACAATCTCCTCGGTGTGTTGAAATGCCTCTA